>APFE030865359.1:0-12689 GCA_000404065.3 Pinus taeda | reverse complement strand
TTAAACCTTTAATCCTTAAAAAAAAGATATAACTATAAAAATCATTAATAGTGAAGAATTGACTAAAATTAATCTTTTAAATATAAAAAAATTTACACACAAAATTAACTATATCAAAAATATAACATATTATTACAATTTTTTTTTACTATAGAATAAATATTAAAAGAACCAAATAAACTATTTCTAAACTAGGAAAATAACCCAACCAATTTAAATAAATTTGTTATAAATGCAAATAAAGTATTTATAAACTATGAAAATAACCCAACTAATTTAAGTAAATTCGTTATTTCTCATATTTAAGCTATTAGGAAGGGGTGAGTTGGAGGGGTGGGTTAATATCTTGTTAGTAACATTTCTATTAAAATAGCCCAACTAATTTAAGTAAATTCATTATTTCTCATATTTAAGCTATTAGGAAGGGGTGAGTTGGAGGGGTGGGTTAATATCTTGTCAGTAACATTATTTTGAAGAAAATTTGAATCCGTAATTCGTCTCCTATCAGATCCGTTTGCTGGATGGTTCAAGCACTTCGTACATTGGGGCCCGGCGGAGCAATATAGCTAGCAATAACCACCCACTTGCTGTAGGTTGCGCATCGTCCAAAGTAATTTTATATTTGATGTCGATTTGTTCAATTAAGCTATTGAGGCCACATCAAACGTTTTGGCTCCTGGAATTTGTTTGTGAATAATAGGTAATTTTATTCCATGGATTTTCATGCATCTTCCATGAGATGAGTTGGGTGGTGATTAAGAGGTGGCAGCCCATTCCAAATAATAAAACATTTCGCGACATTCACAACATAGAGTGCGGGCAAAGCTATATTTGCTGAGAAGTGAGTCAAACAGACACTCCCCCTTGTCTTTTCAAACCCTGGAATCTGCTATGTGGCGCTTCAGCAATTTCCGAAAATGATTCCACGGGATGAGAATCGAAGTTTAAAAATATATATATGTAAAATAATTTCGGTAATGTTGACTGTGAAAAATCGCGTATCCCGCAGTGGTAATCTGCATAGCCGGCCGAAAAGTACGCAAATCCTGCGTCATAGAAGATCTTAACTCTGAGTCATGAAAACATAATTTAAAGACACTTTTAAAAGGCATAATAAAATTATGAGAACATTATATAAATTCAAATCTATGTAATCAATCATAATCAGACAATTTACTTATTATTTTTCGGAATGAAATACATACTTACCGCAAAAATTAATTAACAGTAATGAAAAATTTATACCCATCCTATAATCCAATGAACATTAACTGCTGCCATAGATATTAGAGCCAGCCAACTGCCCACCTCGGCCGGAGTTTCAAATCCCTTGATCGCAAAAATTGGCTGTGCTCATCAATTTCTTTAAAAAGGAAAAATTTGGCTGTGCCATAATATTTTGGTATAGTTTGCCATAATATTTTGGACTATACAAGTGATCACAGACGACTTGACAACTTGCTCCCACTCCATAGTCATAAAAAAAAAGTATTGATGTAAATTCCTCTTCCTCACGGAGGAATTATAGTTGGGATCATAAATTCCGCTATGACAGAGGAAAAATCTTTTTCATCAGAGACCAAAATTCTTTTTCCTCGGAGACCAAATTCGCTGGCCTAAAAGCTCAAACCCCATGGCGCCATTCATACTTTTTCCTCTAAACGGTCCTTCATTGATCTCGAAATGGCCAGAGAGAATATCAGGCTCGCAGTCACAGTAACTGTGAAGGATGTTGTTGTTATTTAGCTACGAGTCAAACAAACACTCACCATTGTTTTTTAATGCCTGGAATGGGCAGATCTCCTGCTATGTGGCGCTTCAGCAATTTCTGAAAATGATTTTACAGCGCCTGAACCAGAACGCGATGAGAATCGAACTTGGGTAAGTCGTAATGTTCTCAATTTAAATATATATATAAATTAATTTCGGTAAAACCCGAGAAAACTCTGGATATGACGATAATGATCTGCATATCAGGTGGTGATAACTAGACTATCAGCTGACAATTCGTGTATCTCCTGATAATTCGCGTATTCAGTGATATGTGGCGTAACCCTTATGATAATTCGCATAACGGCCGTTATAGCTCGCATAACGGGTCGGATTGTTCATATTCGACGGTGGTTACTCGCATATTCATATGACATCGATCGGATAAACGGCAGAGACCTCGCGTAAACGCTCGTATATCATATGAAAACGATGGGATATCAGCGTAATCGCGCGCTTATCGTTGAGTGATAATCAGCGTATCGGTTGACAAAATACATCGCAATTGGTGATACCTCGCGTATCATTTGACAGATCGCTTTAAAATGTTGATAACTCGCACATCGAATGAAAATTCGCGTATCAGTGATAACCGGCGTTATAATTCGCATAACTCGGGAGATAACGGCTTCTTCTGTAATGGCAAGTTTCCGTCCAACTCCGGCGACGTCAGAATTGCGGCTCCCCTCTTCTTCATGTAATTGTTGAGCATCGCGCCGCCGCAATGGTCTGCGGAAGAGGCCACCCGTTGCGTAGAGAAATTCAAGATCAGATAGAAGGCGTACAAGCTTAGCCGCGTAATATACAAGTTTAGGCTGCTCTTTTGAAAAAACAGGTATGATCGTTTTCAAGAATTCAAGTTACAATGGACATGAGACCACAATTAAAAATTCATGGTAATTGTAACAAGATACCTGCCAGGGACAGAAGACAATGAAACCTTCAAAACCAATCTGCTTATTTCAAACCAGCATAACAATGCAGCGTGCTTTTTTATGACCAGTTTGTAGATTCAAAGCAGAAGGGCACTCTATGTCTTTTTTATGACCAATTTGTGGATAATTGCATGCTAATATTCAAAGCAGAAGCACAGACTATGTCTCATAAATGAAGAACAAGCGTTATATTTAGATCTCTATTTTATGAAACCCTTTAAATAGCATCTGGAGAACTAATTTAACCGATATTCACATTAAAAAGTGATTATATACGTACTTATTTCAAGCCCTGCGTGATGCAATAGACCACATTTATAATTCAGGCATCTTCTCGTTCACGAGAGCGGTTGAGATTGCGCATTTATCATTAAACCAATACAACGCTATTAAATTCAATAAAGCTCTAAACGCAGCTATTAAAATGTTAAATTCTTATCAATATTTAAAAAATTAAATTAAAGAGGAAAATGTGCACTCTCTAGTCTCTTCTCGTTATTTCAAGAATTTAAGAAAAAGGAAGGAAAACCTACCTGCTTTTAAATTTTCTATAATGCAAAAAACCTGGCATAATTTTTTATAATATATCTAAAGGAAACCAAAATCTGAACTATTACATTTTTCATCATAAACATAATTCTAAGAAAATGCTAGACAAATATCGTTGATGGTGAATAGCTGACAAATCGACTCATAGTTTTGAACAACAGTCTTTAACTAAACCAAAACTAACCAGTTTGCGTAGTGGAGAGGACATGCAAACGGCCAAACATAAAATATACTAACGAGTCTCTTCTACCCTCTTTCATAGATATAACAGATTTAACCATAATATACACACATAGACATGAAGACAGACAACACACAACATAGTGTTGGAAGAATCACTGCATCTCTATGAAATCTGTAGTTTCCACCCTGGGATCCTAGTTACTACGAAATCTGTAATTTCCACCGTGGGGATCGTAATTTCCACCTTGGGGATCCTAGTTATTGGTTTGGAACATTTACCAACACCTGCAGGTTTTGGTGTAACGGAAAACCTCTTCATGGTATCAGAGGTTGGACCTAGGTTCGATTCCCCTAAATTGTGTTTGAGGGGGGTGTTGGAAGAATCACTGCACCTCTATGGAATCCTTAATTTCCACCTTGGGGATCCTAGTTACTGGTTTGGAATGTTTACCAAAACTTGTGGGTTTTGGTGTAAAGGAAAACCTCTACATGGTATCAGAGCCTAGAATGTTTACCAAAACCTGTGGGGGTTCCTAGTTACTGGTTTGGAACGTTTACCAAAACCTGCGGGTTTTGGTGTAGCGGAAAACCTCTTCATGGTATTAGAGCCTAGAATGTTTACCAAAACCTGTGGGTTTTGGTATAACAGAAAACCTCTTCATGGTATGAGAGCCTGGAATGTTTACCAAAGCCTGCGGGTTTTGGTGTAGCGGAAAACCTCTTCATGGTATCAGAGCCTGGACCGAGGTTCGATTCCCCTAAGTCGCATTTGAGGGGGGTGTTGGAAGAATCACCGCACCTCTATGGAATCCATAATTTCCGCCCTGGGTGTAACGCCCTGTGGCTTGCGAGTCGCTTGAGTGCGCCCACCCGCCAAACAAAGTGATGAAACATGCGAGCTAAAGGCGATCGAGGGTGAGGCAAGTGTTGTGGACGAGTTGGTTGCTTTGTTTATATACACAGGCGAGTTGGCAACTTGCACAGTTGGCCGATTGGGAAAAGTTAGCAAATGGGTGAGACGAGGTGGGGCGGTCCCGTGCCATGGGTGGGTCAACCTGCACTTCGGGAAGGATTTCAAATGGACGCATTGATTGGGAGGATGAATGGAGGGTTGGCCGGGTGGCACGACCTCCACTGGCCACTGTATAAGTATGGAGGGCAAGCCTTGGCAAAGGGAACACATTCGGACATCGCTCATCAAGTGAAAGGTGCGAAGGAGGGTGTCATGGAGCTGCAGTGAGGCACAGGTATATGTGCCTGCTTGCTGGGCAAGTCTACATGAAGCTTTGGGCACGAGTTTGGTGATCGGCTAAGGCGCGGGTGGAGGGCGTATGAAGGCACCCGCCCACTGTTCGAAGGCGACCACGGGTGGAGGGTGTGTGTCGGCGCCCGCCCGCCGAACGTTACATGGGTTTGTTTGTAAGTTGGGTGAGGGTCATGCACGGACACGCTCACCTAAACTCGGCAAAGTCTTGTATGTTGAAACGAAGGGTGAGACCACCGTGTAGGTGTGCATGAGGTGGCGCCCGACTTGGGTATAACACTGGTGGAGCTTGGCTCTCGGTCAATTGTAAAACTCTTCACATATATAATAAAAGATTCTTATTGCATATGAGTGTGTTCCTTCTACTGTTTTATGGATGTTGATGTTGATATTATAATGTTAATAGATTCTACACATTAATTTTATCTTATGCATGAATAAATATAAATGTTAAGGTGTAGTTCATAAAGTAACTTAACGATGGAACATGTTAACTATTTAGGTGGTGTCACACCCCGACCAATTAACGAAAAAAGAATTGGGGGTGTGACAGGTGGTATCAAAGCTGATTCAAGGTTGAAGAATCTTGGTGAATACAGAGAATAGACATGTATGAAGGGAAAAGTTATGGAGAAATCATGGATGAACAGTCTGGGTTTCGTGGACTTGATAGTTCATGGCAAGACCATTCAAGCTCTGGTGGACATGGGGGCCACTCACAACTTCATGACAACACGGTTAGCAAAAGAGGTTGGACTGATGATCTTCCCAACGAATGTGGAAGTGAAGACGGTGAACTCTAGAGCTAAAGTGGCGAGTTTGGCACACGAAGTGCTTGTATCGATAAAAGACTGGAAGGGTCAGTTGAACTTCACAGTGATGGAGATGAACGACTTTGATATGATATTTGGGTAAGATTTCTTAAAGGGCAACAAGGAAATTGTTGTCCCCTTCTGTGATGAGGTGGTGCTAGTTGGACAGTCACAAACTTGGACTTTTCCCACTCATAGGTAAAGAAGGGAAGTCAAGGTGTAGCATGTTTCTGCACTAACTTTCGACAACGCTATGAAGGAGTCAGATATGGAGACATATGTGGTGATGTTCAAAGGAGTGGAAGGTGATGGAGTGGGGATGCCTGTTCCAACCGAGATTTCTGAGGTACTGGCCAAATATGCAGATTTGATGCCTAATGAGCTACCAAAGAAGCTTCCACCAAGGCGTGCAGTGGACCATAGCATTGAGCTTGAGCCAGGAAAGCAACCTCCAGCTAAAGCACCTTATCGATTGTCAGGACCTGAGTTGGAGGAATTGAAATGACAATTAAAGGGGTTAGCTGATGTAGGTTTCATGAGACCTTCAAGGTCCCCCTATGGAGCTCTGGTATTGTTCTAGCGGAAGAAGGATTCGAAAGAGCTATGGATGTGCTGTGATTACCGTGCATTGAACAAGCAGACGGTAAGGAACATGTATCCTTTTGCCATTGGCTGGTGATTGCTTTGACAAGCTTGCGAAAGCCCGAGTGTTTTCCAAGCTGGACATGAGGCATGGGTATTATCAGGTGCGGATAGCTGAAGGAGATGAGAAGAAGACCATGATAGTAACAAGGTATGGTAGTTTTGAATTCTTTGTTATGCCATTCAGGTTGTGCAACGCTCCTGCTATGTTTTTCACTTTAATGAATGATGTCCTACGACCATACTTGGATTCGTTCATAGTAGTGTACTTGGACGATATAGTGGTGTATAGTGACAACATGGAGGATCATAAGAAGCACTTGGTGATGGTGTTTTAGGCATTGAGGGAAAATTAGTTGTACTTGAAGAAGTCTAAGTGTGTGTTCGCTCAGACCGAATTCTGTTCCTTGGACATATAGTTGGTCAAGGGTACATACGGATGGAGCCGAGTAGAGTCGAGGCGATCAAGGACTGGGTTGAACCAAAGAATGTCCATGAGATGAGGGTTTTTTTGGGCATGACCAAATACCAACGGAAGTTTGTAGAGGGGTACTCCAAGGTAAAATCATCACTGACATACCTATTGAAGAAAGACAAGAGATGGAGTTGGATGAATAAATGTCGAGAGGCATTTGATGACTTGAAGAGGAGGATGGTTACAACACCGATATTGAAGTTACCTAACTTCAAGAGACCGCTTGAGGTACGCACAGATGCTTCAGATTTTACCATAGGAGGGGTTCTTATGTAGGGTGGGCATCCGGTGGCGTACGAGAGTCGGAAGTTGCAAGATAGAGAGCGAAGGTATCTGGTCCATGAGAAGGAGATGACTGCAATCATTCACTATCTTTATGTGTGGAGGCATTACCTGATTAGGAAGTCATTTGTTGTCAAGACTAACAACGTTACGGCAAGTTATTTTGCATCACAACCGAAGCTTTCTGAGAAGCAAGCTCGTTGGCAGGACTTCTTGGCAGAACTCGACATGACTATCGAGTATAGACCGAGAAGATACAATGCGGTAGCAGATGCCCTTAGTAGGAAGGGACAACTTGCAACATTGGAAGGAGAAGACCAAGCAACAAGGAGTAGGAGTTGAGTTCAGATGTCAGAAGAGATGCAGAATAAGCTCAAGGAAAGTGTTGAGACCGATAGTCAGGCGCAGAATATAGTGAAGCAGATAAAGGAGGGGAAGACATGAAAGTTCTTTCTCTGAGATGGATTCTTATTCTTTGGAAACCGACTCTATGTTCCAAAGTCATCTGGACTCAGGAGGCACCTTTTGAAGGATTTCCACAACTCACCATGGGTTGGCCACCTAGGGCAGCGTCGTTCTTTGGCATTGTTGGAGAGAGGATTCTTTTGGGAAAATATGTGGGAGGATGTAGAGGAGTATGTACATACATGCATCATTTGTCAGTGGGACAAATCAGATAATCAGAGGCAAGGAGGTCTTTTGCAGCCTTTACCATTTCCTGGGAGACCATGGATGAGTGTCTCAATGGACTTCATCACTCAGTTGCCACGGGTATAAGTGTATAATGATATTATGGTTGTGGTCGATCGTTTTTCCATGTATGTTGTCTTTGTTCCAACAAAGATGCCTTGTGGAGCCGAGCAGACTGCGGAGTTGTTCTTTAAGAACATAGCAAAGTATTGGGGGATGCCATTAAGCATCATGTCAGATTGAGCTCCACGATTTACAGGCATATTTTGGACCACATTGTTCAAGTTAGTCGGGACAGAATTGTTGATGAGTTCGAGTTAACATCTGTAGACAGATGGACAGACCGAGAGGATCAATGCATTGCTGGAGGATTACTTGAGATATTATGTGACGGCTGATTATAAGAATTGGCTGGAACTCTTGGATATTGCTTATTTCAGCTACAACATTCAATAGAGTTCTACGATGGGGTACAGTCCATTTGAGTTACTGAATAGACAGATGGCAGTCACACTGCATACCATAGTGACAGGAGGTTTTTTTGTAAGTCCTCATGTGAAGAAACTCATGAAGGCTTGGGATAAGACCTTGGAGTTTGCACGGTTGTGCTAGCACGAGGCTGCAAGGAGAATGAAGAAATGGCATACAGAGGAAAACAGGATGTACACTTCAGTGTGGGAGTATGGTGTTTCTTAGGATTACTGGGGATCAGTTTCAGCCACCTAATGGGACTGCGAGTAAACTGACACGGAAGTATGAGGGATCATTCCGAGTGAAGAAGATAGTGGGGGAAGTTGCTTATGAGCTGGAGCTTCCACACCATATGCACATGAAGCATCCAATTTTTCACATGAGTCAGTTGAAAATATGTAGACTTGATGTTGATCATCCAGAGAGAGTTGAACTTCCAAGAGGACCAGCCAAGATTATGGACAAGGCAGATTTAGAGTTGGAGAAGATTCTGAGCTTTAGAACTACAGGGATTGGTTATCACATGAAATGGGAATTTCTTGTTAGATGGAAGAATGCACTGGAGGACTCACTTTGGAGATGGGAAAAGAAGATTGAGAAGTATGATCGGAAACTGCTGAGGAGATCAGGATTGTCGAGGGCGATAATGATTTCGGGTGGGGGGGGATGTAATGCCCTGCAGCTTGCAAGTCACCTGGGCGTGCCCACCCACCAAACAAAGTGATGAAATGCATGAGCTAAAGGTGACCGAGGGCAAGACAAGTGTTGTGCACGAGTTGGTTGCCTTGTTTATATATATGGGAAAGCTGACAACTTGCACCGTGGGCTGACCGAGCAAAGTCAGCAAATGGGCGAGACGAGGTGGTGCGGTCCCGTGCCATGGGTGGGCCGACCTGCACTTCAGGTAGGATTTGCAAACAGACACATCAGTTGGGAGGATGAATGGAGGGCCGGTCGGGTGGCACGACCTCCACTGGCCATCGTATAACTATGGAGGGTGAGCCTTGGCAAAGGCAACACATTCGGACATCGCTCATCAAGCGAAAGGTGCGAAGGAAGGTGTAACGGAGTTGTATCGAGGCGCAGGTCTATGCGCCTGCTCACAGGGCAAGGCTACATGCAGCTTTGGTCATGATTTTGGTGATCGGTTGAGGTGTGGGTGGAGGGCGCACGAAGGCGCCCGACCACCGTTCGAGGGTGACTGCGGGTGGAGGGCATGTGTGGGTTCCCACCAGCCGAACGTTACATGGGTTTGTTTGTAAGTTGGGTGAGGGTCATGCATGGGTACGCCCACCTAAACTCGGAAAAGTCTTGTGTGTTGAAACGAAGGGTGAGACTACCGTGCAGGTGTGCACGAGGTGGGCGCCCGATGTGGATATAACACCCATGGAGCCTAGCTCCCGGTCAATTGTAAAACTCTTCACATATATAATGAAATATTCTTATTGGATATGAATGTATTCCTTTTGTTGTTTTATGGATGTTGATGTCGATATTATAATGTTAATGGATTCCGCACATTAATGTTATTCATGAATAAATATGAACGTTAAGGCATAGTTCATAAAGTAACTTAACAATGGAATATGTTAACTACTTAGGCAGTGCCGCACCCCGGCCAATTAACGAAAAAAGAATTGGGGGCGTGACAATAGGGATCCTAATTACTGGTTTGGAACATTTACCAAGACCTACGAGTTTTGGTGTAACAGAAAACCTCTTCACATAGTGCACACAGAGAGCCCTTCCACTTCACTCTTCAACCAATTTCTTCTACTCAATGGGTCATAAATGTAACATATTGTGATTTTCAAACTCCAACTATATATCTGTGGCATTTGTCCCCATATAATTTTGGCTAGTTCGATGGAGCGTGGTCGGATTGGGAGATAGTTATAATTTGTCCAAATAAAAGTTCTTTATCCTCCAACGGGAACCCTTTGATACAGTTCTTATAATCATCCCACGGTTTAATTTGTAACAATATCTAAATAATTTAATTATTATATATATGACCTAGATCTACAAAACCTTGACCACCACTTCGAATGGTTAAATGATGCTTCCCATTTAAATTTAAACATGTTGCATATATTTTAATAAAGAATTAAATTCAAGTTATATAATATGATGATTTCTAGGTCCCACTTACACCATAACATAATTGGCGTTTAAGTAATTAACATAATTTACTTAAATTAAATAAAATTTATTGTTAATTTTATTTGCTATATAATTTTAAAATGCATTAAAATTATTTATTTTTATATATATTTTAATTTATTTTTTACCTTAATTAAATGTATTTTTAGACCAATGTTGTTATTATTTAAAGTATAGACTTCTATTAAATTTATAATCAATATATATTTGTAATGGTTTCGGTGTTTATTATCAATATAAAATATACAATATATTGGTTTATTATTTAGGGATTTTTTTGGTAATTTTTTCTTTTATATAGTGATCATGACTTATATTTATTAAGTGGAAATAGTGTATCAAACCTTAAGAAGATAAAACTTTATTGGAAAAATATTAAGAGAGCTTCAAAATCATCAAAATCTAATATAATCCATTGTGAAAACCCCCAATACTTAATTCAAAAGAGTGAAAGGAACTCTACTTGAATGGTTCATGAGGGTCAATACTTGCTAAGGTTTTGCAAATGGGGTAGCAAGCTAAGTGGGCTTGACTATGAGGAAACTCCATAGTTAATTGTGCTTGAGCGAGAGACGATCTGGGATGGATGACTTCCCAGGAAGTCCTGGTTACCGAGTGCAAGCCCCAGATGTGATGATTGACGCTATGTGATTCATTTCACTAGTTTCAATCCCACGTCTTCACCCTTGTGAGCATCACTCGATGCAATGAGTGCTAAGTGGACTCAAAAATCATGACAAATTAGTCAGTTACGACTACTTCTCATGGAAATGGTCATAGATGAATGACTTACTTAATGTAGTTGAATCCCCAAAATTAATATATAATATAATACATTGCGAAAACCCCCAATACTAAAATCATCATATTGTTATTAATGTTATTTAATAAAATAATAAGTTATGATTTTTTATTTAAATTTTTATTTTTTTTTAAATTGTGAATTAAGGCATTTATATTGGTCAAAAAAAGATTTATGTGGCTTTACAAAAGTTTTCATAAATACCGTAGGTCCCTTCCCAAACCACATCAATCTAGTCAAAATACATAAATTGGCTTGTTTACCAATCCCATAAGTCTGCAAAGAGGCACTATACATATAAGCACCAAAATTATCATTATCCATGGCCTTATCACTAACAACAAATAGCCCACGAAATGTAAAACCAAAGACAAAATCACATCTCATAAACCAAAATATAGGACCATAGACTACAAACAAAATTAAAAATGATGCCTTCCACGAAACACGTCTCACTGGAGCTAGGACATTTTGTTGGAAAATGTAACTAGTTTTGGTCTTCATAATTGTCAATGTATTCAAATCATTATGTATATTTTATTTTAAAAAGAAAAAAAGAAAGACAAATATTATTTCTAGTATGATTTCATGCCCCATTTTGATGATTATCTAGGTGATACATGTTCTTCAGGCTTGTATGGTTTTTCACGTCAAAAGAATATTTTTCTTGAGTAAAAAGAGTATTTATCATTTATATAAGACCCTTTCAGGCAAGTTGTAAGATGTAAAAGATATTGATTTTGAGCCTAGAAAGTCATGGAAGCCTCCAAGCACAAGTCGGCCTAGGAAATGACAAGTTGGCCTAAAAGAACAAATTTAAACCCCCCATATGTGTATAAATAAAAGTAGCATAGGAATCAATTCATCACCAATTTTATCTCTCCTATCAACAAGTTCCAGGAGGTCAAATTGCAAATCCAAGTTGTATGAGAGCCGAATACTCTATTTTGATCTAGTTTGACTTTGGAGACCTAGACTTGGTTGATGGAAGTCTTCTTAAAATGTTGAAACATGCCACAATTAGGATTTCTATAGATGCTACAAGCATGAAGTTGTAGGTCAAAGCTACGGGTCGAAGTTGAAGCATGAAGTTGGTTAAGACATAATTGATTCTTATTTGGTTGCACTGACCTCGACCTAGGAGGGCTTATTGGAGGGCCAACTTGGTGCTTGGGGGAGGACTTGGTCTTTGGTTTGGGTCTTGGTTTTCTCATTTGAAGAAGATTTTACAATAAGAGGAGGGCTTATTGGAAATCATTTGTAGAAGGACACAAGGAAAGAAGAAGAATACTGTAACAACCCTAAAATACGGATATCTAATTAACTTATTAACATTAAATTTAAACGCTTACCTGAGCTAACTTGTGGTAGAAATAGGCTTACCACAACAGGGTTTTGGGGATGACTCTCCTCCCAACCGTAGGCTCAATTGCGCAGGATTCTACTAGAACTGGCCACCCCCGAGCCCTCAATCAACGACTACTTCCAATATTCCTAAGTCTTAGTATACCATTCTCCCAAGAGAATGAAAGATAGAACCTCGGAATGGTGGAACCCCTCCCATCCTCCTCACCATTCATTAAATAGAACAAAACATTGGAAGGGGAACCACATGCACACCCTCCATGTGGTTGCATGCTGCTTTTTCTTT
>APFE030865351.1:0-12970 GCA_000404065.3 Pinus taeda | reverse complement strand
TTGTCAATGTACCATAGATTTTCCTTTTCATCAATTTTAAATTGTAGATTATCAATGATCATATTCTTCTCTTCTATACATCTCTTAAGTTTAGTAATTTCTTCATGAAAGTAATCCACATCTATATCATCCATATAATCATCATCTTGAAATGCCATTAACAATTTATATTCATTACCTCGTTCATATTCATCATAGCTCATGACAATTTTGTCCCATATCTCTTTTGCGGATTTATAGTGCATTACCTTCATGAATTCCAATTGGGATATACATCCTAATAGGGTACTGACTACTTTTTCATTTGTTTCATACTTCTTTTTCTCGTCTGCATCTGTAGGAGTAATTGAAGGAAAAGCATAGCCTGTCTCTACGATGTTCCAAACTTCTGTACCAAGAGATTGAAGATAGGCAGTAACTCTTACCTTCCAATAATTGAAGTTTGTCCATCAAAAACCGGTGGCCTGATAGATGCGTCCCTCTCGTAGTTGCTCATGATGAAAGATCTTCCTTCAAGCGATCAAGCTTCTTTAGAAGGACCTGCTCTGATACCAATTGTTGAAAATAATACTGAGAGGGGGGGTGAATCATTATTATCTAGTCCTTTTAACAATTCTTCCTTATTTATACTTTGAATTATTTTTGCATATCAGTACATTAAAACAATGAGCATGCACAAGAAAAACAGACAGTCACATCAAAGAACACCAGATATAAGGTGGAAACCCAATGTGGGTGAAAACCACCTGCTGCAATATGTGTCTATCTTCTTTCAAATTAGAAACTCCTTTTACAATGGTCTTGTACTGGTGCAGTCCTTTACCAGTACGCAGGCTGCAACCTACAGAGAGCTACAACTCTCTCTCGTTTTCCAGTCTATCCTGGAAGGGAGCTAGAACCCCCTACTTCTTTTCTTTCAAGGACCACTTTTCTTAAATTTTCAAACTGGATCCATAAATATCAAATGATCATCAAGTACCAGTAAGTCACCCAGATAACCAGATCCACAATAACAGAAAACTAAACCCAGAACACTTTCTGTGGCATCTCCTGTGGTGCCTCCTGCGGCGTCTCCTGCGGCGCCTCCTGTGGCGTCTCTTGCAGCACCTCCTGCGGCGTCTCCTACGGTGCCTCCTGTGGCGCCTCCTGTGGCGTCTCCTGCGACGCCTCCTGTGGTGTCTCCTGCGGTGCCTTCTGTAACGTCTCCTGCGGCGTCTCCTGCGACGCCTTCTGTGGCGTCTCCTGTGGCGCCTTCTGCGGCGTCTCCTGTGGCGCCTCCTGCGGCATCTCCTGTAGCACCTCCTGCGGCGTCTCCTGCAGCACCTCCTGCGGCGCCTCCTGCGGCATCTCCTGCGGCGCCTCCTGCAGCGTCTCCTGTGGCGCCTTTTGCGGTGCCTCCTGCGGCGTCTCCTGCGGCGTCTCCTGCGGCGTCTCCTGTGGCGTCTCCTGTGGCGCCTTCTGCGGCGTCTCCTGTGGTGCCTCCTGCGGCATCTCCTGCGGCGTCTCCTGCGGCATCTCCTGCGGCGCCTCCTGTGGCATCTCCTACGATGCCTCCACACTTCCGCAGCTGCAGCGCTCGAGAGATCACCTTTCACAGATTCGCTTTCCACTTCACTTTCATATAGATCGAGCTTTTGAAACAATAACCCAATATTTCAGATCTTAAGATATTCAACCCAAAAGCATACACAAGCCAAATGATCTCCTTTGCTTTATATAGGCAAGCTCTTCCTCAAATCATGGACCAATACAACGGGCCAAAACCATAACAAACCAATACCATCAACTCAATACTAGGGATCAACACGTCTGTCGAGATGCCATGGTCCAAAAACCATAGGTTCAAATTCCAAGGACTAACTACCATGGACCAAAGGTAAGTTTTCCCACATGAAATAAACTTTTCTCTGCATAAAATTCCGTGAACGTTTCTCCACATGAAATAAACTTTTATAAACTTTTCTCTGTATAAAATTCCGTGAACTTTTCTCTTGCGTACTTCTTAATTCTCATCATATTGAGAGCCATGCCATGGGTGTTGCCATCAAGTACAACATCTGTAACATATAACCATACCAGAAACATAATGCCAACATCTCCCCCTCCACAACAACAAATTGTGAAATTCCAACATTGTGATAGAGTTGGCCACGTGAAATATCATTGTTTTGATCTTCATCTATGCAAGCATTGTGGTTATCACACTCATTCTTCAAATAGATGCTTCAAAAACAAGCTTCCTACAAGAACAAATGTTCACCTTGGATGGATCACATCTTGACAATGGGCTTCAACAACCAAGAAAATATTTCTCTCATACAACATGATTTGTTCTTGAATGTTGAAAAGTATTGCAATTGAGATCTCTTCATATTATCACCTCGTATCTAAAAGGGGTGGAATTGATGGTCATCTACAATTTTCAAAGATAATCAAGCGAGCTTGACCCACAACTTGAATCTACTGCCTGAACCTTCAGCCAAAGACAATCATACCCAAAGAGTTGTAGCCAGAGACAAGCGTTTTAGCTTGAGACCCCAATGGTCTCCCTTTTCAAACTAATAAGCAGCACATCTGCTAGCAGAAGACTTCAACTTCTTGCCATATTGGGAAGAATTCCTAGAACTGCACTAAGTGTTCTAGTGTTGGTGGTCATCCTTAAACCAACATCGGTTGAGACTTTGAGTTATCCCACCTTATGCAATCATCTCAGAGAGAACATTCAACCTATTGTTGTCATGCATTGTTGTATTTTTGAAATATAGCTTTCTTCTTGGACTTGTATATACCCCTTCGGATTAACGGGAGAATGTTAGACATCTAATCCGCTAAGGGTTGGTGTGGAATGTGAACAGTCACCAGAGTCAAAAAGACCACTTGGTATATGAAGACCAAGGGTCACAAGGAAATTTATAAATATGTAAATCTTATTAATAAAACGTGATTCACATTTACCTTTCCCATCTGTTCCATTACATTGTGTCATTTATCAAAAAGTGAGAATTTTTGGAGGAAAGAGATCGATGGATTGATAGATCTATGCAAAAATTACTTTGGGAAGGAGAACTCTAAATTAAAATTAAAATGGATTTTTTCCATGCTTAGAGCTTGGTTTATTATAAAAGCTGTGTATTTTTTTCACTATGCACAAAGTTTGATAACTATATAAATTTGGGTGATCAATGCCATCTCATCAACCAATAACACATGCTTCTATTGGCCTTTTCAAATGTCCAAAGACTAAGATTTGATTTGATATTTTTTAATTATATTATGTCTAAATACACCAATTCCAATTTTGTGGTCAATTTTGTAGATATATTTATTATTTCCTAGTTTAATAATATGTTGATATTTTACCAACTAGAATCACATTTTGATTTTGACATAAATGGAAGCTCTAAATTATGTCTAAGATGATAACATTTGTAGGTTGTTTCAATTACAAGCTTTGATATGATTATGTAAATTTTGCAATGGTTTCCTAATGCATGAGTAAATTTGGAGTTGGAAATTGTTTTCAAAGGAAAATTGCCATGTACACTCCCATTCCATCCTCTGATAAAATTGAAATGAAGTATATTCAAATGCAAGGTCAGACTATCGTACCAATGACGCAAATTATTTGTAAACACATAAATGACAATAATAGAGATATTACAAAAAATAAATAAATACTTATAAGAAATGAGTAGAAGGTGGCATTTCTAATTGATTTAAAGGGTGGTATGAAGATGAATCTATTAACAAGAATAGGGATTTTTCTAGCAAAATTGAGTGAAACATCTCGCTTGCTAGAAATGATATCTTATTTCAAGGCAAAGATCTCTTGTAAATTCATGGAATTTCATGTAGCTAGTTATGCATCTAGGCTTTTTGGAAACCTAAGGCTCATAATAATCCTAGATTTCTTGAAGATATATATATTGATCACTCTAAGGCAAGGGTTTACTCTCATGGAGAAAGTCAAGGTTTTGAAGGAATTTGTAGGAGGTACCCATTATTTGACAAGAAACCATTAGAACATTTAAATCAACATGTTGGCCTCAAACTAACACTAGAATAGAGTTGTAAGCATTTTTATTGTTATTTAAACTCTCTTTGGATAGAGGTGCTAATAGTATACAAGTGTTGGGAGATTCCTATTCATAATTTAAAGGACATAAGGAAAAGCTTGTCTAGAAAATTTAATACTTATTCCACTGATGGAGAAGTTTAGGGATGTAAGAAATTAGTTCGTTGCTATTTTTCTTTTTTTTTCTATTTTGTTCTGTAATTTCTGTTTGTAAGGTAACAAAACTAAATTTTCCAGGGAAATAAAGACCCCAACACATATTACAACCAATTTAGTTTTAACATTTCACCCAAAATCAATTAGTTTCTCAAGTAAGAAGTAGTTGCAATGCCATACATTGTTTCTGAGGTGGGAAAGGAAGTAGATAGTCGGGCACAAAAAGTTGAGCTAGGGTGTGAGAATAGATATTCTTCTAGAGTACTTGTTGAATTTTTAAAATTCCCTAACAACCTACAAATTTATCTCCTTTAGTTTGTCACAAATATCCTCACAAACAAATGCAAAACAACGACAATTAAAGTGGGAGGAGGTGTAACACTTGTGCCATCCTTGGAACGGAATTTATAGTAGGGTGAAACTAAAAACACAGCCCTTGCAGGGGCATTGACAAGAACAACTTTGGCATTGACGCATGAGAAGCCTAATTATGATCATATAGTGTAAGGGGCTACTCCAGGAGCCACATTCCACTTGTGGATTTTATTTTCTTCAATTAACATTGGTAGGGACTTTCTACATCACAACTCCTCTTGCTATTATGAAAATCCATGCAATTGTTTATCATTCAAGGATATTTTCAAACACATCATGCCCTTCATTGATTCCCAAACATTTATCGTGCATAGAAATAAAATTGTTGCACATAGGAATTACATATTCAATCCTAGTTTTCATAATTAACATACAAACCAACTTACCAGTTCACATAGCCATTAGAATACTACGAAACTTGAAATTATAATATTCAAGGAATCAAAAATGATTTGGATAGTTTTTTAAATAGTTTGTAGATCACATGGGCTACACTGGGGGAGAAATACCATACCAGTAGGGTTCATATTGGGAGATATATATTGAGGAAAAAATGACATAATATATTGTAGAATATATAGGGGGTAAATGGTTTTTATATTGACAGGTATAAAAAATGGAGCTCAAAGTTAATGAAAAAATATAAAGAGGTATAAAAAATGCTAATGAAAAAATGGATACCTATAATATCTAGTGAAACTATGGGTTTTTTAAATTGGGATGGTGTATTGGGTTTGTATTGGTAGTAGGTTAAATAATGTGATTTTTAGAGGTATTTTCCAATATGTAGTCAAATTAAGGGTATTTTTAACTATTCCATGAACACATGTGATATGTTGAAGGTTCATTGATAGAAGCCCCCATGTTGTAGATATACCCTATAATCCATGTTTGTGCTTTTGTGCTTGGCCCATACAAGTCCAACGTTTCAACCTAGGCTCTTACACCACTTGTAACACCCCCTTAGCCACCCTTTTAGAGTGATGCCTCTAACTCTAACACTGATACCATAATGATACAATATTACACACTCATGCACATGCACACACATAATGGAGGGACAACATAATTCCATTTTTGAAAAACCATAAATCATAGATTACAAATATGCCACAAAATATTTTTTTAGAACTTAATTGATAAAATTCACTAACCAGGTGTAGATATAGGAAATACCACCCAACCATAGACCATGTTTCTCCTAATCTCTCCAAAATGGGTCACCCTCGAGTTGGGGCCATGACCACACACATAATGGCTTACCTAAAGCTATCTATGGCACACAACTAGCGTTGAACATGAATAAGGCCATGGTACCAAACCCAAGTAGCCACCAACCAATAACCTCACATCCCCATAAGACCACACAACCCAAGGTAGTGCACCCCCTTCTCTACACTTATATTCCATTTTTGTGTGCCAGAACCCATCCATGGGTTTCCAACTTTGTTGGTCAAAGATGTCTAAGAGCCCTATGTCTTCTAGAAGTAGTTAAATAAGGTGACATGGAATTGGTCACTCAGTTAAATTAGTTAATTTGAGTTAGGGGCATGAAATTTAGTTGTATGTAGTGATTCCTAACTTTTAGGAGCCTAGGTTGATTTAATTTCAATTTTTAACATTTAAATTAATTCTAACTGTTAATTGAAATAGTTTGTGGTTAGTTAAGTGGTAGGACATCAATATGACTCAAAGATCATCAATTTAAGTAATCAATCAAATAATAATTAGCTCATACATGCAAAGAATACGAGTTTCCCAGTTGTGGTGGAATTTGCAAGGAAGTTAATCGACAATTGTAAACTATTTGAGTGTATAGGTGTTGCATGAGATCAAGTGGACCATCCTTGGCAATTTCATAATGAATTAGAGTAATTTAATATTTAATAGGGGATAAATTAATTAGGAATTGTGCAAGGAAATAGGGGTGTGGTGTGATGACTTGGTTAAGTACTAACCAGAACCAGTACCAGTCATTCCTGAACACATAACATATAGAGATTTTTTTTTCTTTTGTAAGTTGAGCTCTGGGATTGACCTGAAAATTGTAATAACTTCTCTTGATGACTTAATTAATGTAAACAAGGTTAAAGGGGTTTTTAGCAGTTTATTTCCCCTAAGATAAGTTTTTGTTCTCATGTATGTGATTGATGTATGTTTGTAAGATTATTGTTCTAAATTGTGAATTGAATTCTATAGAGAAGTAGAGTAGATTTGAGTCTTATGATTTAATAAATTTCATGAGCAGTTTCAAATCTACACCATAATTTCTACAAAGTCGAAGGGATCGAGATTGAAATTTTGTTCATGTGCAAATTCACATAATCACATTTACATTCCCTTATGTCCTAGTTGTACCACATTATCTACATCTTGTCTTATGGGAAAATACAGAACTACCCTCATCCATGTGCCTTTTCCCAATTAATAGACTGGGTGTATACCCTCAAAATAGCCCTGTAAAAATATTCAACTCTAATGGGAATGATCGTAGGTGGTATTCCCAAGTCTCATGCATGAAATTTCCTTACTTGTCAAAGAAACACCATCATTGGCCAAGGGATGTCAAATTCAACTCTTCAAGTAAGTCCATGGAAAAGTTATATAGATTCCAATATCAAGAAAATTACAAATGGTAGTCTCTTAAACTACACATTAACATAAAAATAAAACACATTACACTAGAAATGTGATTTGATACTATCAACACCATCTAGAACTCTAGACCATTATAATGAATGCCACACGGAAATTTGATATTTAGATTGCAAAATAAAGCTTTGAATGATATACAAATTAACTTCTCCACTTCGTGTTAATTCAAGATATATGAATTGAGAAAACCTAAGGAATAATATTCAATGTCATTATTTTGTTACTCCCATTTCCTAGAGAAGTTTTAGTGTTTTGAAACTAAATAAATCATACTATTTACTCTCATTCATGCTAAGAAAAAGCACCAAGGGATTATTTAGAATTAATTCTACAAGCCACCAATTTCCAATTTCTTCAATCCTTGTTGGGTAAAGCTTATTTTTTGTGAAAATTGAATTCTATACTAGACCCTTGTTGTTCATGGTCTTAGCAAGAATAAAACCTTCATCCTCAAAGGGTAATGGTTCAATATAACAATTCTCTGCTATTATTGAATTATCCTCCAGAGTTGTTTGCAACTAAACATAGATCCATTAGCACAACTAAGGGTGTGTTTCTTTGTGTACAGGTTTGTGGCAGCCCAATTTTTCTTTCCCCGCAATCAATTATTCGTCAAATCCACCCATGGACTATTCCAACGTAAAAAAAAAATCGAGGGAATTTGCAAAGAAACCCCTCATGTTCGCAAATGGTAATTTAACCACACAATGTGCTGAAAATATTCATCAAGTTATAAGGAGAAAATCCAAATATGATTGTTAAATGGTGAATGCACTGGGTTAACCTTCTTTCTTCTTTGAAAACTAAAAAGAACATTCTCAAGGGAGTAGTAAAAATTGGGTACAATTAGCCTAGGAAGGTCTTCATGAAGGATGGATCATGTCGCTGAAAAATATGACCCTTGGCCACTTTATCAAATGGTCCTAAGTAGCATTTTTCCCTGGCCTAAACACATATGTGAAGAAAATTATCGTCATTATGCAAGAATCATATACCACATTACTCATCATTCCTCCATTGTCCATATAGTTGATCTCCTTTGTCCCTTTATTCACCCAAATGACCTAGAAGGGATGTGTGCCATCATTTAATGATGAATTCTTTTCTAAAGTAAGCTCCTAGTATAAGACATCACATTGAACATATTTTGCTAGATTATCTAGAGTCTAAGATGGCTTAGGTCTTGTAGCGACCCCATAAATTTTCAAAGGTCTACCAAGAGTGTCAAAAAAAGGAAATATTTCTACCAAGTTATCACCTACAACTCTTGTTACCTGTACAACTAATGCCACTCACTTTTGCTTCTTAGATTTTGCATTGGAACTTACTACATTGGTTTAGACTTCTCTCACAATAAGGCTACACAAAATTTTTCTCACATATCTTTCACACCTCTCGATCAAATTGTCACTCACAAAAGGCATAAAATTATGAGAAGTATTCTAAAAGAAAACTCTCATGTTTCTTCACCTGCTCCAATTCCTTATCGGGCGGGATAAAGTGCACATCAAGAACATGCCCTGCTTCTTTCATCAACCTTGTTAGTTCCTATATTTTTACATTTACCTCCTTTGCCTATTGCTTTTGTTTTTCATTCATTACTAATTTGAATAGACATATGATCAATATTTTTTTTAAGAGAATAGTGATGATGTGTCAAAATCACATCCCTATATCCCTGCATTATCCTTTTACTCGATGAACCATAAAATTGTCATTACCTAAGATTGTTTTGAACAATATGCCAATGATGGATATCTGATGATTCCTAGAGAAGTAGGAAATTATCCTATCAGATGAATCTAATGAAAATGTTGAGACTCGAAATATTGTTCCTATATTTTGTGGAGAAAGTTAAATGCTTTTGTAGTTTCTTGAGGCTAAAACAGAGCTAGAGCCTTCCATTCTTATAAGGTGTCATTCCTCAAATCCATATCGTTATCATTTTTTGAATAAACATTACCGATTAGGCACGACTACTTGTGTTTCTTAAAAATATCTTAGTGTTTCCCCTCACCTTTTCCTAATTTTTATAAGAAAATTTGGGTTATCATGATTGTTGATTTCATAGCTTTCTCTATTGGATCGATTACTAATATGGGATGCTCCTTGATGTGCTTCAAATCATAAAGCATAGAACAATAGAAACGCAAGACCAATTCATGTCCCACTCAAGAGCTCCATACATCTATTTTTCATCCATATCAACATATGATTGATCACTATTGATAGATAAGCAAGGGGTGGAAGGGCATACTTCAACTCTCACTACATAATATGTATTACATATATTTTCATCAACAAAACCCAAGTTTTTTGTGACAACCAAAGAGTTATAATGACAATTAACACCTTCGAAGGAATCTTCATAAATAACATAAAATAACCACCAAAAATATATTAATATTGTGACAGACGAGAGGGAATCCATAGTAATTAACTTTGAAATTGACACATTAAAATATGCGCAAGAGTAATACTATTGTTTATCTCTTAAGGGAAAAAACCATTATAAGTCATTGCATTTAGGAATTAGATAGGTTGTTCAAAGTGGGGCCTAGTTTTCCCACTATTTATAATTTGTATCATCTCTTATTTTTCTATGTATTGAAACTCAGAGAGATTATTGTGGTAATTTTATTCACCTTTGTTGAGTTTTGATTGATCAATTCCCTTTTCTTGTGGGTCCTCGACTTTGCTTGTTCTTGAAAGAGAGGATGACTAGAATTTATGCATTCACTACAAAGAACTCACCAAAATCACTATAAATATCCATTACCTTCTTCCCAAGATTGCTAACTTGTAGAATCCACAAAAAGGTGTAAATAAAAATCAATATTATAGTTCTTGTCTATGGATATCAGTTTATGCAAAATCTTTGGATGTAGAGACTCTAATAAAAAAAATATAGGCTCTATTCCTATCCATTCTTTTGGCTTGACTATTACCCCATAACATTTATAAAAGTCATGGCATATTTTACCCATTTTGGAATTTGTAGTCATATAGATTTATGGTATATTAATATTTAGTTAGACTTTGGAAGACCATATGCAACATGTGACAAGTTAATAATTGTATTTTTCACTAAACATCCATTATCTATTTTGGCTTTGTAATAGTTTCTTAATGAAACCATGTAGATCTCAAGAATAATTGAAGTGTTGAAGGGTTGGTTCATATGTAAAACTTCCCAAAACTTGAAAATTTTATAAGCTTATTATAATGCATGGACATTAGAGGAAGTTGACCCATCACGTATTTACCATTGAGGCTTCCATTTGGATTTATATCTTAGGATAAAAAACAAACACTTCTGGTATTACATGTCTCTCAAGTTATGGAAAATTGATTTCCCTAAGATAATCAAAGAATTCCTCCTCACATATTGGGGGAAATTTTGTGTGTAGACGATTAAGTTCCTCCTCCTTATATTTGTAAGTTCTAGCAAACTGTATACATTATTCTAACCCAACAAAGACAACCTACACTCCACTAAAGGGGTTCTTTCAAAAAAAAAAAAAATCCTTATCGAGATGCTTGCAGATTTCCAGTATGCATAAGCCATTGTGAATTGATGTAGATCAGTATGTAGAAGTGACACCACAAGATTCGTTGACCCTTCCAAACCAATATTCTATTCCAAATTATTATGTAAATCCATTCCAATTAAAATAAGTTCTTAAAATTGAAATGCTCAAAATCCCTTGAAGTGAACTACCCTGCGCTTGATGAAAGTGAAAGCTAAAACAAGATCAAATTGTATTGCAAACTTATGTCCTTATCTTCCACCCAAAGAGGTTGTTTATCTTAACGTAATACATTTTACGCATACCGATTTCAAGTTTAAATATATAGAAGATCACAACTATATAGAAATTTGACTTAATAATTCTAAAAGTCAGACCATATGAAAAGTTTTCGATATGATAGAAGTAAAGAATTTATCACCATGAAACCAACCCTAGCTTAATAAGAATTATCTCCCTATGTTTATAATTCATCATGATCATGGAATAAAGTTGTCCCACTAACAATTATGTACTTTTTTTCACTTACATAGTAGCATGATTGATCATATAGAAGGAAATCTATTTGACTAGAGCATCGTGGACAAATGATTCAAATGAATTTTTTCTATAGGCTACAATCTGATTGTCATGCTGCTTCAACACAATGCTCATTCATCAAATTAGTGATATTTGTTTCACAACTCTCACTTTAGGCCTCCTTTAAAGATTAGTATGTATTTAATCTTTATTTATGTGCTAAAATCAACCACCTCACCTCATATAGATATAAAGTTAGTTGTGTAATATTTCTTTTTCTTAACATGGTCAAAAGGGACGAAATATATTAATGTTATTTATCGTGGTATTTTCCTATGGTATTTGCTTTCATTTTTCTAGCGAAAATAATAAAATAAGGTTTCTAGAGAGTCAGTCAAACCTATAAAAAAGTATAAGGGCTAAGCATTTGGATCATTCTGAGTTTGATGAAAGATGTCGACTCTATGGTTTGATCACAAGAGTCGTGGTTGTGAGGGTTGACACATCATAAGTCACAAAGAATTGTTGAGTGCATAGAATTGCTGAGTACAAAATATTTACCGGATCATATAAGTCGCAGAGCATTGCCGAGTGCAAAATCTTTACTCGATGATACCAAAAAAATGCCATTAATGATTGTGTTGAAATTATAATTTCCACTGCGCGTGCGCGGGCCAGCATTCAACCGCGTCATACCAATGTCAAAACCACCCAGCAGCAAACCTGAAACCACCGGTAAGTCATCGCACCGCTTTTTGGCATGAGAGGTTTCCGTACGAAGGGGCTCCGATGCAATTTGGAGGAGGCATGTGGATTGGCGTGACATCACCCTCAAACACTTTTCAGACGATAAATGTCGATCAGAAGCCCCCATCTGATATTCGTCCGATGTCCTCCAACATTTACAACTGTTGATTTACCAAAGTTGCACTGTGGAGTAAAGTACGGTGAGAAAGGGTCTTCCGATATCCATCCTCTGCCGTTCGATTAAAGGTAAGTTTCTCCGCCATCAGATTGCAAGGGAGGTGCATACGGGGTCTGCTAAACTTAAATGCAGCGTGGAGTATTACTTTAACCATACTCTTATGTTAATGCAATGACATGTTTTTGGTAAGGTATTTAATGTTTTTTACGGCGCCCAATATCTATGTCATACGGGAGCATGGGGTATGTAAGATTCATTTAATTCCAAATGAATCGTATGATATATGTTTTTAATATGTGCGTTGACTCCAAGTTAATATAGAGTTGCACACGGGGAGGTGAAGTGTGTGAGTTCGCTGCAGCGAATGAAAACCAGGAACGCACAGGAGTATGAATATTTTTTGTGTGGCTTAAAAATGTAATGTGAGGAGTATTGATTTGCAGCAGCGAGAATGACAAACCACACAGGTCGTAAAAGGGAAATGTGACAGAGTCTGTTTTGAATTTGTATGAAACGCAGCAGCGTAAAAATCTTTTTTGTAATGCAAGAAATGAAAAGAATGCACAACAGTGCAGGAAAAGGAGGAGAAGTGAATGAAGAAAACCAGGAGGTAGTTTTGTTTTAAAACCATGAATTGTTTCACACAGCAGTGAATAGGTAAATGTGTAAATCCCTGTAATTTTTGTTTTCACACAGCAGTGAATGTAAATGAAATTTTTACACACAGTGGTGTAA
>APFE030865344.1:0-30023 GCA_000404065.3 Pinus taeda | reverse complement strand
TATATATATATTTTCTTGTGCATGAAATAAACAGACGTGTCTTTTAGTTAAGCCTACATGAATTTTGTTTAGGCATAGGTCATCTTACTGGCAGAATCTTGCCTTAAACTTGTAAAATCTCATTCTTGCTCATCTTTAGGAGATTTTGCTCAAGTAATAGCTCATTAGAAAGGCAAAACTATGCTTTACAAGATCGTGTAGGTGTCATCAAGGAATTCTACCTCTAAGATAGTAAAAATGAATTTTTAGTGTGACTGACTAATTATTAGTGAAGAAATGAGGGTAGGGTAGAATGCCTTGACTATTGTGCTTCTTCATAGATTGATTTCTTCATTGATTGTCTTCTTAATCATGTACTTGCCTTCTTCTTCATAGAGTCACCATCATCATGTCCTTGATTTCCTTCTTCATCACCTTGTCTTCTTCAACATATGGTCACCATCATTTTGTAGTCTTCATTATTAGGATCATCGGAGGTAAGGACATCAAGCTTCACATCATTGGAGGTAGGACATGTCATCACGTGTATTTCTTCTAGGCCTTCATCAAGTATAGAGATATGGTAGCATTTCATTATGATCAAGATACATGATTGACACTTCATTTGTGTCTTCATCACTTAAACAAGAGTTGTAGTCATCCTCTAGCATCTTCAAGAATATTTTCCATCTCGGTCACTGTCATATCAACAATTGAAATCAATGACAACCTATATTAACAGTGGGATGACATGGTCCTTGGAAAATGTTCACTTGTTCAATTTAGCAGTCTTAGTATACTTCAATTAAGAGCCTAATTCTTTGCATAGAGTCAATAGGAACATTCAACTTTAACACATTGTACCAAGCCACCAACGAAGGACCCACAAATGGATACATTGTATATGATTAATTGTGCAAGTTGTTGCTTGATCTAGAAATTGTTAAGTGAAGAGAGCTTCATTCTTGTTCTCATATTAGTTTTCTTCCATGAGAACTTGCTAAGGGTAGATGGAGGTTGAATGATTAACATTAATATCTAGGTATGCATCATCAATGTCAACACTTATATCATTTGATGTTGTTTAATAAGATAGGCATTTACCTTTTTGGCCTACAAGTAACAACATTCATTATCAAAATGGCAATATCTCTTATTGATAGAATCATTGTTTCTCCTCCCCTTTGCTAGTCAAGCTAGGTGTTTCTTGATTATGAGCAACAATGATCAACTCACCATCTTGGAATATATTTAGGAGGGATGATCCAAGAAGGAAATTGGGAAGAGCTTGAGCTTTTTGTCAATGTGAGAAAGAAAACCTAAAGTATACTTTATGAAAAATGGTTTGCTTTTGATGTTTAGTTGTAAAAGGTGGCTACATCCTCCATTGGATGGCACATCTTTTCACATCCTACAGTCCCAACCCTCCCCTCCAAATTGATAGTCTATGATAATAACATCTAAGAGATAACTCACAGTCCTTGTCGAAGGAGAAAAATGACAAAGAATAACTCAGAGTGCTTATCAAAAGAGAAAACTGACATAGTGTGAGGGTTCTTTGATTATTATAATTCAGTTCAATTATTTAATTCCTAAAATAGGATATGAAAATTTCATCGTGATGACATGGAAAGGGGTTTTGAACCTTCTTTTATATCTACATGCTTTTTTTTTTAAATTAACAAACACTATAGTGGATTATATTTTTGCTTCGATGACATGGATTGTGCTTTTGTTGTCTAGTCGTAGCCTTTTTTGTCTTGGTGTAAAATCTGGAGCATCTTTCCACATTATGAAATATGAGTCCTCCTTTGCAAATGGAATTGGTATCAACATCTAAGAGATAAATATAACCAACATTGCAGTCCCAACCATTCACTCTTAATAAAATTGGCAATCTGTGATAGTAAAGTGCGAGAGATAATTGGTGCTGCTTATCAAACAAGTTATATCAATAGTCAAGGATCTTGATTGCTTTAATTCAATTCAATTTTTAACTTCATATTGGCGTTGGCAGTGTAGTGCCTCTCCTCCTCCTCTTAGAGTTTCCTGCATTGTGTGGATTTATTAATTCTTCAACATATAGTTGTTGAGATAGAAGAGATTACATTTCGGAATATGGGCTTTTGGCATTAAGAAACTAGTAAACGACATCTTGAACAAATGTGGCAAAGGAAAGAACCAATTATAGAAACCCACAAAAAAACATTAAAAGTGGAGTAGGAATAAAATAATTGTGATTTTGAACTAATTTCGTAGCAAAAGAAGTAGATGTCTTTCTAAAAAAAAGATAGGAACATGAAAATAAAATGTTTCCAGTTGAGAAAAGGGGTAAAGGAAACAACTTGAGCTTTTGAGACACGGTGTATAGGTATGTGTCCAACGGTGTTAACACAAGCTCATATTAAAATTCTTCAAGTTGTTGCTAACTACCTAGTTGTTTCGTAGATTATAAAAATGTGAGTAGTTTAACAAATATAAGTTTAGACATTGACTGTTAACAACACCAGAAGGTGGGAAACATTAGTTCCCAACTAATCCTATGTTAAGGAAGACAAGTACACAATAGTGTTCACAAGAAGTGTTGAGGTCTTACAACTTATAGTTGTGGAAGGTTTAAAGCCATAATATGGATGCAATGTAGAGCACATGCAACCTCCTTGGTGGACCTTATGTGCAAGATCACAAATCCATTTATAATGGATACCCCATCACTCAGAAGCTTCAAAATATGGAAAGGTTTGTTAATTTGGCTTTTCCTTCTACATTTTCCTCTATTGCCAATTCTTATGAGTATAGGTAGCCTGCATTGTACATACTCATAGAAGAAAGAAGAATGCAAGTACCAAAAGGAGAACATCAAATCATACATGTTTTACAATATTGTTTTATGTGGTTATATTTGTATAAAAATGGTGGAGAGTGATCATAGTTGACCAAGTCTCCAAGGGTTACAAGTATCTGATACAAAGTTAGGTGAGTGATCATCTTTGACCGAGTCACCAATGAAATATTAACGACAAGGTAGATAAACTACAAGACATAAAGTACAAAATAAATAACATATATACATTACATATTTAGACTAAATCCAATATGAATTATGGACAAAGTATGATCAATTTTGCCATGACGAAAACAAATGTCGCCAATTTCTATTGATTGTACACTCTTTCTAGTGAATGACATCATTGTTTATAGGAACTAAGATGGCAGGAATAACATGATTGGATACTAGAAGAATGGATGTTGAAATGAGAGTGCATGGAATAATTGCAGGGGCATGATGTTCAATTATAGAATGTCCTCCTAATAAGAATAAGGTAATCCTTTGTTGTGGAAACACCTATGCAAAAAATATGACCTTCATATCCTTAGTTGGAGGTGAATCATGAAGAAGATGCTAACTAGGGCATGGTCTGAAGTAAGTTGAGGATTGGAGTTGGACTCAGTGCTTAGAAAGACATCTCCATGCAAAAGTGTGAGCACTAGAAAGCAAGTAGATGAATGCCGACATGGATGCGCATTGGAACATATCAAACATTTTGAACTCGTGGATATTGATATGGTTAATAACGTATCTTCTAGCAAATGCAGAATAAGAGAAGGAAGAGATGACATTGTAGATCTTATTATCCTTGAAGAGCTTGTAGAAGTTATAATACCCACAATTTTGTGCCTTTTTGTGAAACAGGTAGGGCTTGACAAAAATCACATCTCAACAATATGAGGGTGTAACATCACAATCAACTGTATCAATGAATGGTCTAATGGAAAATCTGATAAAACACAACAAACATAAAGTAGGTACTACTTCGTGAACCCATCCAATATGATATGGTTGGGGATGAGTGGTAGAAATTTGGATTTTTTCAATCAATTGTTGAGAAAGCAGTTTCTTTTTGTTTCCATTGTCTATGATTAATTGTGCAAGTTGTTGCTTGATCTAGAAATTATGAAGTTAAGAGAGCTCCATTCTTCTATGATTAATTGTTTAAGTTGTTGCTTGATCTTGAAATTATTAAGTGAAGAGAGCTTCATTCTTGTTCTCACAATAGCTTTTTTCCATGAGAACCCACTAAGGGTGGGTGGAGGTTGAATTATTAACATTAATATCTAGGTATGCATCATTAATGTCAACACTTCTTGGTTGTTCGATGTTGTTCAATAAGAAATGCATCGACCATTTTTTCCTACAAGTCACAACATTCATTATCAAAATGATAATATCTCCAATGATAGAATTGATGTTTCTTCTTTCCTTTGCCAATCAAACTAGGTGTTTCTTGATTGTGAGCATTAGCACGCAGCTTAGCGTCTTGGCAAATAATTAGGAGAGATGTTCCAAGGAGGAAATTGGGAAGAGTTCGAGCTTTGCATCGATGTGAGAAAGCAGACTTAAAGTATACTTTATGCAAAAGGGTTTGTTGTTGTTGTTTATTGGGAACAATATTATTGCAAGTGGGTCCATTTCATTTTGGTATCATAGCTATGATATGCTCCAAGAAGTCATCAATATCATATTTGAAGATTGGATGCCTTGGACGAAATATTATACTTGTGATCATGAAGAATTTAATTCAATTGTATTAGGGCTTGATTAAAACATATAGGTGTTGACATATGAGATATTACATTTAGGAATATGGGCTTTTGGTATTAAGAAACTAATAAATGACATTTTGAGCAAATGTGGCAAATGAAAGAACAGATTAGGGAAGCCTACAAAAAAGCATTAAAAGTGGAGTAGGAAGAGAATCATGGTGATTTTGAACTAATTTCGTAGCAAAAGTAGTAGATATTTTTGTGAAGAAATAAAAAGATAGGAACATGATAAGAAAATGTTGCTAGTTGAGCAAAGGGGTAAAGGAAACAACTTGAGCTTTTGAGGTACCGTGTGTAGGTATGTGTCCAATAGTGTTAACACAAGCCTCATCTTAACATGCTTCAAGTTGTTGCCAATTACATAGCTATTTTGCTGATTATGAAAAAGTGAGTAGTTTAACAAATAGAAGTTTAGGCATTCACCATTAAGATGGGAAAGCCCATAGTATAACACTGACATAGGATATCTCATAGTTCTTATCAGAGGAGAATGCTTATATAATATAACTCATAGTGCTTATGAGAGGAGAAAATTGACATAGGTTATCTCAAGAGTCTGAAGACTATTTTAATTAGATTAAATTAGTATGAAAATGTTATTGTGATGACCCTTCTTCTATATCTACATGCTCTTATTTTAAAAAATTTAACCAACAAGTGGATTTTATTTTTGATTCGATGACATAGATTGTGCTTTTATTACTATTTTTGCCTAGATGACATGGACTGTGCTTTTATTACTATTTTTGCTTGGAAGACATGAATTGTGCTTTTATTACCATTTTTGCTTGGATGACATAAGTCATGCTTTTTACTACTATTTTTGCCTAAATGATTTAGATTGTGCTTTTATTATTATTATTAGTTAGCCGACATAGATTGTGCTTTAGGTTGCGCTTTTATTACTATTTTTAGTTAACCAACATGGATTGTGCTTTAGATTGCGCCTTTATTACTATTTTTAGTTAGGCGACATAGATTGTGCTTTATTACTATTTTTGGTTGGTTAGATGATACGGATTGTGCTTTTGTGCTTTTATGGTATAGCTCTGAAAAAGGCTGGAGCGTCTTTCCGCATCTAAGAGATAAATAATCTGAGTCGTCAGTTGCAAACAGAATTGCCATCATCATCTAAGAGATAAATAATCTGAGTCGTCAGTTGCAAACAGAATTCACATCATCATCTGCAATTAGTAAAATTGGTTGTCTGTGATAGCAAAGTGCGAGAGATAAGTGACGTTGCTTATCGAACAGGTTATCTTAAGGGTCAAGGATGTTGATTGCTTTAATTCTATTCAAATTTTGGGTTCATATTGCAGTTCCTCTCATCCTCCTCTCCCAGTTTCCTGCATTGTGTGGTCTAGTCTCGTGCGTTTCGAGCTCCGTATGTTGTGTGTGCGTATGAATGTAGTTTGGTCTCTGTTATGTCCGTTTCTGTCATGTATTTGGTGTGTCTGTCTGTCTGGTCTGCTTGTATTCTGGCAGAGGCAGAGGCAGAATGCTTGTGTTCCCTGACAGGCAGAGACAGAGGTAGAGGCAAGTAGCGCATCAAATATTGAATCAAGACAACTCTGCCAGGGATCACAGTTAAATGAGGCATTGCGGTAAAATTTTGCAGTATGACACCTTTATGTTGTGGGTTGCAAACAAGATTAGCTGAATGAGAGAGGAATCAATTTGATTTTAGGAAATTCAATGGCATTGATTAAATCCTGTAAATAAATTGAGATGTGCAGTGTTGTTTGGTTTTTTAAATTAGATCTTCAGCATCCTTGACGAGAGGCGGCAAAATAGATCCCTACTTCGAATAATGGCCACTGGGAGCGTTTTATTTGGCAGAGCCTGCGGTTTTCCTGGTTTTAAAATCAGATCCTCTGCATCCATGGTGAGGCGGTTTCTTGGTTTTCTAAATTAGATCCTCTGCAACACCGTAAACCTTGCAAATATCATGTCTCTCCATGTGGATTCGTCCCTCGGAGGTAAGCAAAGCATTTTCTTGACTGACTCTGTTTTAAAGTCATTGTCGATTGCATGTGTGATGAAGAGATTGTTCAGATTGTGTGATGAAGAGATTGTTCAGATTGCAATGTACTTGCATTGAATTTCTTGTTCTCCTAGCTTTCTATGTGTTTCTCAGGTTTCTCAGGTTTTGCACTGAATTATTGAATTATTAGCTATTTCTAGGTTAAGCATATTACATCCAAGGGCCCTGCAATGCTCTTCAATGATTTATTTTATCATTCATCGCTGAAGCCTGAAACCTACCTATTATCCAAAATTCTATATCAATTATTTCGTTACCATTTTCATTCCCTGCCAGGAAGATCGAGAATGAGTAGGTTCAGGAGGTGGGGTTGGATTCAGGAGGGTATTCCTTCCAGATGTTCGGGAATCGATTAGTCAACTTCACCGGTCATGCTGCCTCTGTAACTATAGCTCAGATCCTTGGCTCTCCCTAACTTCTCTTCTGTGGCTCTCTAACTATAGCTTAGATTCCTCTGTTTGTATTTCTGGATTTAAATTTGGATTCAATGTATTTGGTTTATATTGAATTTCTGGATTTAAATTTGGATTCAATGTATTTGGTTTATATTGAATTTCTGGGTTATGTTGGACTTGTAATTTAATGGCTCAATTTTTTCTATAGGCACATGTGGACCATATGGATTTGATTTGGGTCACCCTTTTATCCTCTCCAGCTCCCCCATTTGGGTCACCCCTTTATCCTCTCCAGCTCTCCCAAAGACCCTCCATACTGATGCAGAGGTTCAGTGTCTAATCCAATCTCACCCACGGCCAAATTAGCCTATATATATGAGATTACATAAAACCCATAACTATTTTTTTATTCATTATAATTTGGTAAATTTTCTCAAACACAGGGCTCTCTCTGTATTTAATTATTTTTAAATTTTTATTTTGTGGTATATTTTGTTGGCATTAAGATTTTTTAACAAAAAATTTGTTAAGTTCATCAAAATATTTACATAAAAAAGCATTTAACCATTTTTAAAGATCAGATATTATTTGCCTCCTTTCGCTTTTAAAACTAAAAATAGTTGTTCACATGATTCGGGACTGTATGCTTGGCAAGAAGCTTTCAACTCAGGATTTTAGTGTGATTATTACCATTGCCCCACTTCAATTTCAAATGTTTCACTGCTTCCTATGAACCTGCCGATAGTACGCAATTCACTCCAAATAGTAAAACGTCGTATCTATCTTTTTAACATTGTGAATTTTCTGTAGAAGATAATCACAAATTTCATTGTCATAATTAGTTAGATTAAATTTCTGGGTTTATATTTTGATTTTCTCTCCAATCACTTTCGACATCTCGTAATTTTGTATTTTTTCTCCCTCAACTTGGCTTGTTATTTTGACTCGTTTGATTGTTTGGGAAGGAAATGAATAGAGGTTTTGAGTTGTCACTCTCACTCTCATTCAGTGTTTGTCGTTATTATGATTATATTCATATAAATTTCAATTTCTCCCACTCATTATTGATAGATATTTTGCCTGTATTAAAAAAAAATGGTGAATACATCTGGGATTTCATAACAATTACATGTGTTGGAGACTTGTACACCCTTACCTTTACACTGTGGTGGAGACATTGCCAACTAGATTATATATTATATTCCACAGCATAAATACATGCAAGCAAACTTAATATACTATATTACACAGATATATATAATATACTACAGATATATGCATACAAACTTAATATATTATATTACACAGCATAAATACAGAGTAGTGGGCTTACTGTTGGTTGTTGACTCTCCTGAAACCGTTGTAACCTTGTAAATATAATAGATTCATCTATCAAAGGTATTCTTGATTGAATATTGGATTTCTTTGTTTTCTTGTATGTCCATTTATTAATAATTTATATGATAGTTAGTTGAATTGAGGCTTCTGTGATCCATAATAGTTGAAAGAATAACTTCAACTTATATGATAGTTCTGATGAGTTTGGTAATAAATAAAATTACAGTGATAATTGTGATGATTTTGATAATAAATGTATTTATTACTGTGTTTTCATTTTTTTTACTGGTGAGAAAAAATGATTTTGATAATAAATTTATTTAATGTTGTATTTTTTCTTTTACTAGTTTGAAAAAATATTTATTCTTTTACTTCTAATTTTTAAAGCAGTCAAACTCTATCATGCACTGGGACTGTTTGCATTTAATTGATTACATTTTTTTAGTTTGATGAGTATTTCTAAATAGGTTGTAGGCTATATGGGAGTAAGATGACTTATATTGCATGGGCATATCATGGTTGCAGAAACACAACGTAGAGCAAATGGTGCAAAGGTAAATTCAATGCATGATATGAATTTTCAATCTATTCATTGCCTTTCAATTATAAAATTAGGCTGGTTATTTTTCATAAACTATTAAATTTGATTCTTTATAAAGCTTTTGCTACTTTACAAATAAGGCATAGATGACGATTAAATTTTAATAATTATTTGTTTTTTTTTGGCACATGATAAGAAAGGACATGAATATACAAGCATGCTAGGATAGATGAACTATCTACATGTCATTATGAAATCATGACATGAATTCATTATGTTATCGTGACCCAAAATAAATTGGCATTCATTTATTTTTCATCTTCATTATGTAATTACTCTAAAACCACTATAATAATAAAAAGTATTGTTTTGTTTGAAAGGGCTAAAAGCCCTTTCTCATTGCTCTTGAGGATGGACCATGACTATCCTCAAGGGTTTGTGTCCCTCTCTCCACCTTACTTTTCCATTTACTTTTACTTATTTATTTTAGAACTAGATAGTTTTAGTTTAATGGATTGTAAATTAAAAATATCAAATAATGCATCAATATAAATAATAATAACATGTAAATTGAAAATCTTAAATTTTAGATCAACTCGAAGTTATGTAAATGCATTTGATTTAATCAATATGATATTTTTGTAGGCATGGGTTTTTGTGATAATTGCACAATTTTTCGATGCTTGTTTAGCGGTTCAATTTGTATATGATCAAGTTGTATGTCTTTATTGTATGTACATTGATTGGTTGGTGTATGTTAGTTACAATTATTTTTGTATGCCTATTGAGTGATTGAATATCTGTATGATGAAGTTGTATATTTTTATTGCATACAATGATTGATGGGTTTTTCTATTACTTTGTGATGATGAATTTAAATGCAGAATTTAGTGTAATGATTATTGTTTGAATTTCATTTATTTGATTGTGTTTTACAATGAATGGGTGGCACGTTAATATGTATTTTGAAATGTGTGAGAATTTTCTTTGTTAATACTTGGTGCTTGGTATCTATATTATGTTTGTGCATTCAAATTTTTTCTATGTGTGTGATGACAAAAATTTGATATGTAATGTTCAATGTATTTGTGTGTCTTTACAATGCTTTTTCTGACGTGTACTTGTGACTGTGTATGAGAATGGTTGTTGTTTGGCTTTTTATTTACATAGTTGTGTATTTATAATGAATGTGGATGACATGTTTGATATGTACTTTGAATTTTGTGTGGCTTTTCTTTAGCATATGGCTTGATTTAGTGTCTACATTAATTTTTTATGTTTGGATATTTACAATCTTCTATGTATGATGATAAAAATATCATATGCAATATTTGTATGTATTTATAATTTTGCGTGTAGTACGAAGATTTGATAGGATGTTTGTATGATTGTGTATTTGCAATGCTTTTGATGTTTGAATGTTTGTGCATTTGCAATGCTTGTTATGATTGTGTGTTTGTATTGCTTATTAGATTGTAAATTAAAAGTATCAAATAATGCATCAATATAAATAATTATAACATGTCAATAGAAAATCACAAATCTTAAATCAACTTGAAGTTATGTAAATGAATTTGATTGAATCAATATAATATTTTCCAACCATGGGATTTTGTGATAATTGCACAATATTGGGATGCTTGTTTAGTGGTTTGATTTGTGTATGGTAATTGCAAATTTTTTTGTATGCATATTGAGTAATTGAATTTTTGTACGATAAAGTTGTATGTTTTTATTGTATGCATTGATTGATGTGTTTTTCTCTTATTTAGTCACGATGAAGTAAATGCAGAATTTAGTGTAATGATTTTGGTTTGAGCTTCATGAGGGAGATATCGGTGATTTAAAATCAGAGTTCGGATGAGGGAGATATCGGTGATTTAAAATCAGCTTTTTTTCTAGAAAATTTCGTGACGACGAGAAAGTGGAAATAGATTGGTGTGCTAGCCAAGAACTTGTATGCACTTGAGGTACAAGATGCATGTAAAGCCTTGAGGAGCAAGGCAAAGGCTAGATACTTGGTGGTTGAGAGGGAGAGTAAATTACCTCTCAACATGTAGAGCAAGAAGAAGTCTCAGACAATTGCGGAGGAGCCACGATTGGTGCAGTAGCTTCAGGAGGTTACGGAGCAGCCACAATAGGGGAAGCTTAGTGGAGATCGAGTAGAGACATCTACTCATGCATAGAACTCAAGTAGGGGGGAACTTTGAGGCAGGTGGACAAAGGGATCACATGCAGTCATACCTCCAAGTAGGAGGTGGGGCGATGTGGAGTGATCGTCCCAAGGAGGAGGGGCATGATCCTTGATGTACCCAACCTCTTAGATGAGACCTTGCTACAGGAGCCCCGATGTGGAGTAGCAGGAACTGACTGATTGGGTAGAGACAAATGCGGATGGAGCGGCAAAGAGAGCGATAGTGCAGGGAATCCTAGGACAGCGTATAAATAGCAGGTTTCAACAATGTGAGAGGCACAAGTGTTTTTCACAATGCTAGGTGGCACAAAGAGGTGTGCAATGGTGCGAGATGCATGGAGATGTTGCAGTAGTGTAGATATCAGAGAGGGAGCACTTGTCAGCAGCAGGTAGAGCTTCAGCATCAGAGTATGTTCCTAGCCCAAGAGAGTGGTCAGTTGGGAGTGTTTTTGTTCCAAGTGTTGTTGGAGCAAGTGGACCAAGTAGATGTGTTGCATGCGGAACATTCCAGAGTTACAAGATCAAGTTCGAGAGGAAGCCTTTCTTGTTGAGAGGGAGTGTTGAAAAATGTGCAACAAGAAATGTTAAATTTAGAATGTGCTAAAAATAGACCTGCTAAAAATAACATGTCGAAAAATAACAGTTTGGCCAGTAAGATCATTGGCCACATTGGGTGAGAGGTGAAACTGCTAAAAATAGAAAGTTCTAAAAATAGCATTTCTGGGTCCCTTCCTACTTATAGCAATCCCTAGTCTATCTATAGGAAGTAAAATTAATTTTGGTCTTAATAGCAATTGGAAATATTAATTAATTAATTCAGTCGAGTTAATTAGTTAAGAAAATTCGAATTTGAAGTATTTGTGAGCATGCACATGAGTTGTCCCATTGATTAATGAATTTATCCTTAATTTCCTCCACTGGTTGAGGGAATAAGTATGAGTTCTATAATGAGAGAATCAGTTGACTTAGTTCTAACTAGTCAAGTCTAGTTAGATTATTTTAACAAGTTGTTAAAATAATAAAATATAGTTTGTTAATGCTTTCATGCATGTTACAACTATTATTTTAGGTCACTAAGAATTCACTCATGGGTAACTGTTGCATGTCAGTTATGTTAGAGACCCAGTTGAGATCAAATGTGGGGCAGTGTACTATCAGATGCTTGGATATTTCTAGTAAGTATTCCTTGCATGGAGAAGGATCTATTATAGGAGATTGGAGGACTTGTGGCCTATATATTGAGGCCTAGGTAGTCCATGATTTTCATCTTCTGATTGAAGATCGTCAGAGTACAAAGAGAGCAGGATAGCTATTGAGTTGATTCTTTTTGTATTGTGAAGAGGATTCCACTTAATTGATAATACATGGTTGGGTTTTTAAGCGGGTGCTTTCCCCTGGATATATCTTGTGTTATGTATGTTTGATTTCTCCATATTAGTAATATGTGTTCTTATTGATGTTTCTCATGGTTGATTAAGCTTCCGATAAAATGTTTATAGAAGTAGATCAAGTGTTTTTCTTTAGTACATTGCATTACCAGGTTGATCTACAGGTGGGAAATTTCTACATGGTATTAGAGCTAGCTGATTTGTAGAAAATGTTCTCCATGGTATCAGAGTTAGCTGATTTGTAGAAAAATTCTACAAAACTCTCCAAGAACTAATGGGGCATATAGAAATAGGTCTCCTGGTGGGTACAGGTAATAAAGAGAATGCAGCACCATCTAGGAAGTTCAAGGCATCTGACAGAGGACAAGGACTTCGATATGAGGAGCAAAATAAGGATGAAGGTTGGAAGCCTTTGCAATGTTGGACTTGTGGAGGAGAGCATCGTAGGGGATATTTCCCACAACATCTGGGTGGTAGACCATGGATCTATAGTACTCAGGAGGCACAGAAAGTGGGAGATGTTGGGAAGACTATTCCTAAGATCTATGCAGCACTAGATAATAGACACATAGACCATTAAGCATCTATCATTGAGATGGATGGTAATAATTTTTATCAAGTTGTTTCTATTTTGATTGACCATGGATCTAATTATAGTTATGTTAATCCTGACCTGGTGGATAAGTGTGGTTTGAATAAAGAAGTGCATGCAAATTCTTGGTTAATGTAGTTGGCTATAGGTACAAAGAAGTGGGTTCATCATTGGGTAAGAGCTTGTGCATTTGATTTGAATAGTATGCGTACCTCAGCACATTTGAATGTATTACTGTTGTGATCATATAGTATGTTGTTTGGCAGGGATTGGTTGTACCTTCATAGAATCAAGGTGTATTGTTATGACAAATCCATTGAATGCTTGGATGGCAATGGATAATAAAGAGTCTTTTGAGGTAAGAAGAAAGCAACGGTAGTTAGAATGGTGATAGTTATGCAGGCCAAGCGTAGTCGTAGGAAGGGTGTGTGTTATTTGCAGTGCACATTTCTAGTGATAAATGTAAGGAATTTGAGGATGCAGATGTTTTGAGCAGGTACCCAGTTCTACATTAGTTTTAGGATGTATTTCCTGTAGATATTTCAAAGTTTCCACCTCACAGGGAAGTAGACATTTCTATTGACTTGGTGCCAAGGGCAACTCCGCATCAAAGGCACCTTACAGGATGAGTACACCTGAGTTGGTAGAGTTGAAGCTATAGTTGAAGGAAATGTTGGACAAGGGATACATTAGGCAATGACTAAAAGCAATTAAATCAAGTGACCATCAAGAACATGTATCTGTTACCGAGGATTAATGAATTGCTTAATTAGTTGAAGGGAGCGGCAGTGTTCTTGAAGATTGATCTGAGAACCGAATATCATCGGATACGCACTAAAGAAGAGGACATCTACAAGACAACTTTCTGAACCAGGTATGGCCATTATGAGTTTGTTGTAGTTCCATTGGTTTAACTAATGCTCTAGCTACCTTTATGTTCTTGATGAATAGTGTGTTGTGTCTGTATTTGGACAAGTTTTTTATTGTGTTCTTTGATGATATATTGGTATATTATAAAAAATGAAGAAAAGCATGTCAAGATTTTAGTAGCAATTTTGATATTATTGAGAGAGAATCAGTTGTATGTTAAGCTCATCAAGTGCAGATTCTTTAAGACTGAGGTACAGTACTTGGGACACGTGGTTTCTAAGGATGTCATAGCAGTGGACCCAGAAAAGGTAAGATCTATCATGGAGTGGGTAGTTCCCATGAATGTGGATGAGGTGAGATTTTTCATGGGGCTAGCAAGTTATTATAGGAGGTTCATCAGGAACTTCTTGCATATTTATTATCTTATCACAACATTGCAAAGGAAAGGTAAGAGGTTTGAATGGACAGAGGAGTGTGCGTCCATTTTTTAGCAACTCAAGCAGTTGTTGACACATGCATGAGTGTTAAATATTGCCAATGTGGACAAAGAGTTTGTAATATGTACATATGCTTGTAAGAGAGGAATTGATGGAGTCCTTATGCAGGATGGACAGGTGGTATGCTATGAGTCACAGAAACTAAGATAGCATGAGAAGAACTACCCGCTACATATCTTAAGTTGGGAGTGGTCATACATGCATTGAACATGTGGAGGCAATATCTTCTTGGTAGGAGGTTTGTATTGATGAGTGATCATAGTGGTTTGCGGTATCAATTTAACCAACCGAATTTGATTGCAGGTAGGCTAAGTCACTGGCCACGATTAGTGAGTTCGATTTGAGATCAGGTATATCAAAGATAAAGACAACAAGATCGAAAATGCTCTTAACAGGAGGATACATGTAAATCACATAGCAGGTATGAGCTCCTACGGGATGGATTTACAAGATAGGATCTTGTAAGCAGGTCAATAGGATGTCAGGTATCTGGAGATTGTGCACAAGTTGTAGCAGAGTTCAGCTAGTGGTACAAGTACAGGTTTAGAGACATGATATATGTGCCAGATAGTAGTGAGCTCAAGAAGGCGAGATTGAGGGATTTTCATTCGAAACCATATTTAGGTCACCCAAGATATCAGAAGATGCTAACAGCAGTGCCGAAATTATATTATTGGCCGAATTTGAAGTGATATGTAGCAGAGTTTTTGGCTAGGTGCTTGGATTTTCAGCAGATGAAGGTAGAGTGTAAGCATCCATGTGGGCTTCTATAGCTGATTCTGATTCCAGAGTGGAAATGGGAGGTCATTTCCATGGAATTTATAAGAGGTTTGCCGAGGACAGTGAGACAACGTGATTCCGTCATGGTAGTGGTGGGCAGGTTGATAAAGGAAACACACTTCATTACAGTGAAGTCTACATTCTCAGCGAGTGATGTAACACACATCTTCATCAAGGACGTGGTCAGATTGCATGGAGTTTCGAATAATATTGTGTCAGATAGGGATGTGAAGTTCACTTCCAAGTTTTAGAAGGAGTTATTTGAGGGTTTGGCTACAGAGTTAGCCTTCAGTACATCTTATCATCCATAGATAGATTGGCAGACAAAGAGGGTCAACAGGATATTGGAGGACATGTTGAGGATGTATGTGATGCATCAAAAGTGGAAGTGGAAAGGGTAACTTCCACTGGCAGAGTGTGCTTACAACAATGGGTACTATGAGTCACTAAGGATGAGCCTGTTTGAGGCGTTGTATGGGAATAGTTTTAATACTCCCATCAGTTGGAGTGATCTGGTGAACAGGGTGTTGATTAGACCAGACATGTTGGAATACATGGAGCGAGGAATGCAGGTAATCAAGAAGAATTTGAAATTAGCACGGGATAGACAGAAGAACTACGCATATCAAAATAGGTTGTTCAAGGAGTTCCATGTTGGGAAATAGGTGTACTTGCGCATCAAACCAAAGAAGAGATCCTTGCAGATTGGATAATGTGAAAAGTTGGCAGCCCGGTTTTTTAGACCTTTCAGGGATATTGAGAGGATTGGGCCAGTAGCCTATCAACTTGCATTGCCTTCGATAATGAAATTCCATGATGTTTTCCATGTGTCATTGCTTAAGAAGTATGTTAAAGATGTTAATCATATGATTGACTAGTCTGTATTGCAGGTGGAGCCAGAAGGATAGTTCTAGTAGGAACGATAGTGTATATTGCAGAGAAAGGTTCTCATGCTCTGGAAATGAGCAATCAAGTAGGTTAAAGTGCAATGGAAGCAATTTTGGCCCAATGAATCTACATGGGAGATGGTGGATCAGACGTGGGCTATGTACCCTTGCTTATTAATTGGTTGAGCGGATGTTTTGGTAGATGTTTTGGTGATGTTTGGTATATGTACATATGTATACAGATGTAAATACCACCACGAGATATGTTATAAATATTCAATAAGCGGTATGGTTTTCATGTCATTATGATGTTCTACTTATTATGTTGTCATGTTGGTTTGCTTCTCAACAGGATGATCATTGTAAATACTGCAATGAGCTAATTTATAAAGCTCCATGGGTAGTATGTTTTTCTTACAGAAGCCTTGTTGGCTGTAGGTGTTGTTGAATACCGAGGATGGTGTTCCCCCAAGGGGGAGGGTTCTATAACAACCCTGGTGAAAATTCCATGTAATAAAAGTTAATAAAGGAAAAATAATAACCACACTTGTTGGGATGTTTATTCCAAGCTGAATGTTGGGAAAAAGCATAGTGATGGGGATAACTGGTGATTTGTTAATGGCTAAGGAAATTCGAAAAGGAAATGACAAATTCTTTGGAAAGGAAAAATGGTATTTTGGCACATTTATTTATGAAAATAATGGAAAATGAAGAAAATAGAGGCCTCATTAATAAAAAGGCTTCCTAGGATCAGTTCTCAGACTTTTGTCAGTTCAATTTTGGAGCTCTCTCTCTGTTCTCTTTCTCTCATACTCTTGGACACATACAATATTTTTGGAGCACTCTTGGAGGAGTGTGGCATACTTAGAGTTTTGGAGAAAGAAGGCAAAGGAAGAGAAGGAAAGTACAAGACGAAATTGAAATTAGCAACTACATTGGGTTTTGCTTGCAAGTACTGAGTTGCATGTATGTTTTCCTCACTAGTTTTGGCATGCATGGCATATGCATGTGGTTTATTGGTCATGATTTATCATTGGCATGGAGGTTTGCCTAGATTGACAGTGGAGTTTCCTAACCTTGCCATTTCTTGGATAGCCATAGTGTTGTGGGTTTATTTCTTTACTTTTCTAGTTGGTCCTCATGTTTCCTTTAGCTTGGGTTGAGTTACTAATTCCTGGAAGCCATGGTTAGATAAACACTCTAGAAGCCCAGTAACAGCTTGGGTTGAGTTACTAGTCCTGGAAGCCTTGGTTGGAAAAACACTCTGGAATCCCTTGGTGGGTTTAGTTACTAGTCCTAGAAGCCTTGGTTGGAAATACTCTTTGGAAACCCTGTATTAGCTGTGGGTTGAGTTACTAGTCCTGGAGCCTTGGCATGAACAAATGCTCTAGAGCCCTGGGAGGCTTGGGTAGAGACCAATATGGCGATGGTTTGTGATGTTCGACCGTGAGGTGGAATCATTGTTGAATGGGTTGAAGTGGTGATCAGAACTTAAACCAGAATGCAACAACTTACATATATAATCATAAACATAGAGATGTAGCATAAAAACACTTCATTTCATTAATAGAAAAATATTGAACTATGCTTACAAACAGAATGGAAATAAGATAGCTCGGGCGATGGTAGCTTATCTCTGAGAAGAGATGTGGCGGATACACACCTCTGAACTATGTTACAAGGATACCAAAAAGATATTTAATTGAAATTGTGATTTATTCATTGTTAGAAAGTGTTAATTCATGATTTAAAAACACCATTAAATACATAAGCATGAAGAATTGTTAAGAAATTTTGTAGCATATTAGAATATCAAACCATAAGAAGAAAAGTGATGCAAGATATTATTAACGGAGTTTGGATATCTTCAAGCATACATCTTCGGGTCCTGGTCTTGAATGGGGAGGCCTTTATATTAGAAATTCAAAGCCAAAAAATACATCAAAGCTACATCAACAAGATCCCTGGCTGGTCTAGTTGTGTTCTGCTCAACCTTAGAAATCCGACGCAACGTACGGCTCAGAAAAAGATCTCTTACAACTCCTAGAATAAACCAACAAAGTTCTGCCTCCAAATCCCCAAAGCTACACTAAAACTCTTCTCTGTTGCACAACATTTCTCAACTCCTCTCTACGCTTCATGGCATTACATTACATGTATATATAGTGTTTATGACTAACCTTAATGGAAAACATAGCAATGTATTAAATCACATTTCTCATTTTTATAACCATATACAATATTGTTTAGAACCACACCATATATTACATTCAGTGCAATGGAAACTATGCACATATCAACCATATACTATGTTTTAACTCCGGCACATTTATATGGTTTCCCCAAACTTGTATATAGTTAAAACCAAAACCAATTGTATGTGAATGGTGGAGTGGTGGAACTATTGCGGTTATGGTGGAACTACGTCTTAAACATAGCATAGCAACATAACCTATTGACATGTGCACAAAACATTACATAACAAATTGCATATTATGGGCGGTCGATAGAGCTGCGGACCGTGGCATTATTGTTGAACTATGTATTAAATGTAGTAGAACATTCTCGGTGGTGATGGAATCACATTAGAGCGTGTGTCAAGAACGTTACATCCACATCAAATATAGTATGTGAACATGGTGGAGTGGTGGAACTGTGTGGCAAGTGTGAACACAGTGGAACGGCGCATCCCGTGGCATCTGATGGTGTTAAACCATAAATTTCTTTAACCGCTATATTTGTTGTTTGTGAGCATCGCTTACCATATGATTTCACACTTTAATATTAATCCACCACCATAGCTTCATAACATATGTCATTGACATGGTTTATAACATATGCCCCATTCCATTGTTTTATAAATCAAATGCACACTACATGTTTAATATATGTTATGTGTGCATTTTAATATATGGTTTTTGTTTTTAAAAATGACATTTTAATAGATACATGCCATCACCATGTAAAAATCAGCTTTTAACCTATTATTTCACCTTGCAACCAAACTTGAGATATTACCACTATAACAAAGCTAGAGATCTACCACTGAGTTAAACGTGTATGTTTGCCATGTGTCGAGCAGTAAAACATTGTTTCGTCTCAAACTTCCACAAGCAATTCCTCGTTCATTCAGAGGTCAAATGCACCTGTTCAAGTTGCATTGGAGTCGTTTCAGCGAGATCTACGCAATGGTGTTGCTTCCACTTGAATATAGTAACTTTGAATTTTAGGCTTTTTCTAGATCCTTGATCATCCATTGATCAATTTCGGATCATTTCCTCCCCTCTTAGACCTTTTGGACCACCAAAAGCCTAAAGTTCCATAAGACCAATGTGGGTTCCATTTTCCTATTTGTCCGGTATCTTTCTACTCTGTTATGAACCTGTACACTTTACTCATCCATGCAATCATCAACAAAACACACAAACTACAGAATATATCAAGTCCTTTTCCACCCACATCTACATTCATATTTGTTGTTAATATCCAGACACCACTAAACAATAATAAACCCATTAACAACATTAAAAGTATTGACATAGCTAAAACCATACCCTACTTTCCTTTCATAGCTGAAACAAAAATGAACTTATCATGCTACAAGTCTTGTTGATGTACAATTTTGGATTCCTTAAGCAAAGTTATCTGTTTGTAATTAGCTTTAATGATCCCTTGCTTAAGTTCTTTAGATTGTACAACAACACCTTTCCTAGCATAAGCTGCTTGTTTTAACCTCCTTCTTGCCGAAGTTTACTTTCTTCACTTTCCCTTTTCCCTTGCTTTCCATTCTGGCTGTCAATTCTGATGATACCCCAACTCCAAAATTACCTGCTTCAATGTAAGTATCTTGTACTACCACTTCATCCAAGTTAGTAGGACTGAACATAAATATAGTATTGCGAACATACTCAGGTAATCCTCCTATGTCTTTCATTAGATTTTCTTGAGTATACAAAGGAATATCTAGCATCAATGCCTTCTTACAAAACTCATTTGTATATTCCTGCACTGAATGACCTTTCCTTACTTTTAGTCCTTGCCATTCTGTTAAAGATTTTTCCTTATATCCCAATAGATAAAATTATTTTCTAAGTGCAGTAATAAAATCAAACCATGATGGAAAAATCTTACCGATATGCTAAGTTCCTTTCGGTAACTTACTCTGCCACCAGATCAATGTTGTGCCTGCAAAACGAAGCGATGCAAGTCTGATTTTGACTTCATCTTCAGTGATCTATTGCACACCACAGTAGACCTCCATTTTCCTTACCCAGTTGTCAAGATTATCGACATCAACTTCTCCATTGTACATGGGTAACTCAAACTTAACATCGAGTTTCAACGACGATTTCAAAGTTTTAGGTGGAGTCAAGAGAGAAGTGATAGGGTCTTTTTGATCGCCTTCATCTTCTTTTCCAGATTGTGATGTATTTCCTTCTTCATCTTTAGACTTTGTTGTCTTAAACTCTCGATCCATTTCTTCGACCATGGCTCACAAGGTCATGAAAGCATCTACGAAACCTGCATCAGATCCAAATGGATAATCACTGCTTCCTTCTTTAGCCATCTCTTGTCCTCAAGTTGTCCTTCTCCTAGAGCCAACCTCTAGATCTCCTGCAACAAGTTATCCTTCACCAAGCTTTGATTTTTTCTTGGTGATCATGCACACTTCAAATCACAATTAACAACAACCTGCTCTGATACCAAATGATCCCAAAAATATATTTAATTGAAATTGTGATTTATTAACTGTTAGAAAGTGTTATTACATGATTTAAAAACACCATTAAATACATAAGCATGGATAGTTGTTAATAAATTTTGCAGCATATTAGAACAGAAAACCATGAGAAGAAAAGTGACACAAGAGATTATTAACAGAGTTATCTTCAAGCCTACATCTCCAAGCCTTCGTCTTCAATGGGGAGGCCTCTATATTAGAAATTCAAATCCAAAAAAATACATCAAAGCTAAATCAACTAGATCCTTGGCTGGTACTGTTGTGTTCTACTCGATCTCAGAAATCCAACGCAACTAACTACTCAGAAAAAGACTCTTACAACTCCCGAAATAAACCTACAAAGTTTTGCCTCCAAAATCCCCAAAGCTGCACTAAAACTCTTCTCTGCTCTACAAAATGTCACAACTCCTCTCCACCCTTCATGGCATTACATTACATGTATATATAGTGTGGGTGACTAACTTTAATGGCAAACATAGCAATGTATTAAATTACATTTTGCATTGTTATAGCCATATACAATATTGTTTAGAACCGCACCAAATATTACATTCAGTGCAATGGAAACTATGCACATATCAACCATATACTATGTTTAACTCAGCGCTTTTATCCCGTGGCATCCGACAGTGTTAAACCATAAACTTAGTTCACCGTTTCATTTGTCTTTTGTGAGCACAGCTTACCATATGATTTCACACTTTAATATTAATCCACCACCATAGCTTCATAACATATGTCGTTGACATGGTTTATAACATATGCGCCATTCCATTGTTTTATAAATCAAATGCGCACTACATGTTTAATATTTGTTATGTGTGCATTTTAATAGATGGTTTTTGTTGCTGCTCCAACCCGTCTCAATGCAGGAAGTAGAAGATGTGATGACCCAACTCAAGGATGGCAAGGCACCAGATCCTGATGGCTTTACCACCAACTTCTTTCATGAGTTATGGGAGCTCATCAACATAGAGGTTTGGGAACTAGTGGAAGAATCAAGATCTATGCACTGGATTCTCCCCTCCCTAAATGCTACTTTCATAGCATTAGTCCCCAAAGGGGATTAGTCAAATACGCCAGACAAATATAGGCCGATTGCATTATGCAATTTCATCTACAAACTCATCTCCAAAGTATTGGTGAACCGGCTCAAACCTCTACTCCCTCTTCTCATCTTGCTGGAGCAGATTGGATATGTAGAAGGGTGTCAAATAATGGATGGCATTATTCTTTCAAACGAAGTGATCCACTCCCTGAAACTACTCAAAAATCCAGGTATGATTCTAAAGCTTGATCTCTCCAAAGCTTTCGATAAACTTAGTTGGGAATATATTCATCAAATGTTATTGGCTTTTGGCTTCAATGCCACATGGACAAGGTGGATAATGAATCTCATCACCTCTCCCTGTTTCTCGGTCCTGCTCAATGGTTCTCCCTCTATGCCCTTTCGCCCCTCTAGAGGTATTCGTCAAGGGGATCCCCTATTCCCCCTTCCTTTTTGTCCTCATGGCAGAAGGACTTAGCCATCTACTTCACCATGTTATCTCCTCTCATGCTCTAAGGGGTGTCTCTCTACATGGTCTCCATCCTTTATCCCATCAACAGTTTGTAGATGATACAATGTTTTTTGGTCATCCCTCATCCCAAGAGGCAAAAGCCTTCAAAGCCCTGCTCTCTCTCTTCTCTGAAGCCTCTGGAACCTCTATCAATGCCTCCAAATCCCAACTTTTCTTTTTCAATACCCCAGTCACCACTCAAAAAAACATTGCTCGAATTCTGGGATTCTCCATAGCAGCGCTTCCCTCAAAATACTTGGGGGCTCCTCTGCTGGACTCGGCCATTAAACATGCTTCCTGGAGGACGCTTCTTGACAAATTGGAAGCAAGACTTTCTTCCTGGACTTTCCGCTCACTCAACATAGCTAGCAGACTCATACTGATCAAATCTGTTCTCCAAGCTATGCCTTTGTCTCTTTTCTCTATTTTGGCAGCACCCAAATGGGTTCTCAAGGCAATCCGCAATCTTCAAAGAAGTTTTCTGTGGGGCTCCACAGCGCTCAATAGGAAATGGGCTCTTTTCAATTGGAAAGAAGTCTGCCAGCCAAAATCAAATGGTGGGATCGGATTAAGGGATCCTCTCCAAAGCAACAATACAATGGGAGCCCGGATATGGTGGAATTGGATTGCCAAACCACACATCCCCTGGACGCGGCTCTGGCAAGAAAAATATGTGCCAGGAAGTCAATGGGACGATCTCATAAGAATCAGCCCTACCATTCCAAGATCCATGATTTGGAATGCCGCCAAGCTTCACAGCGCGTTCATACAAGAGCATAGCTTCTGGGAAATCCACTCAGGCACCACAACTAGGTTCTAGGAGGACTCATGGCAGCAGCTCCCGAAATTGGCCTCCCTCTTCCACAAGCCAATCTGGCAGGCTTCTATGCAGCAAGCCAATATCACTCATGTTTATGAATTCTGGCAGCATCAACCATCTCAAGAATTTAAATTATGGAAACCCACTAGCACCTGGCAGACCAATTAGCAAGAAGAAACCTACACAGAAATTGAACATGAGTTAAATCATAGAAGAATCAAGCACTCAAATCAGCAGGACAAACTAAGATGGGGACATACGCCAAAATGCATGTTCACCACCAAGGAAGCATACCAATTACGCTACTCTAACACTCATACAGCAAAGGATCAGCTCTGGGATCAAGTTTGGCAACCAGGACTCTGGCCTAAGGGTTCCACCTTTCTATGGCTCTTAGGTAAGAGGCGTATCCTTACTTAGGATAATCTACAAAAAAGGGGATTCATTGGACCATCGAGATGTCCCAACTGCAATCTCAACTCAGAAACCATCTTACATCTCATGGACACTTGTCCACTAGCTACTCAATTATGGGAGAAAATTGATCAATGTAATAGAAGATCAGGAAAACGACAGGGGGACATAGCAGATACCATAAGAACATGGCCAAATCACCCTTTCCATAGCTCTCTGCTAAACTCATTGTGGAACATTATCCTAGGCTTTCTCTACTGGATACTATGGAAGGAAAGGAACAATAGAGTCTTCAACAATAACAGCAGGCCGATAGAAACGCTATGGCTTCTCCTGAAGAAAAATCTCCAAGAAACTTTGGCTATTCGACATTGGCAAGACACAGATTTTCCGGACTCTCCTCAGGAGCGCCTCATCATGAAATCTTGGAATCTCGATCTGTCCTGCTTGACCCATGTCAAATCCCGTCCCCCAACCAGTTCTGCCTCCCCTCTCAAGTGGTCCCCTCCTGCCTCAAGCTCTTATAAATTGAACTTTGATGGGGCAGCCAAGGGCAATCTTGGGTCGGCTGGTTATGGAGGGGTCTTCAGAAATGAAAAAGGAGCAGCATTGCATATCTACTATGGAACGATTGGCAAAGATACCAACAACGTTGCGGAATTGGAAGGTCTGTGGAAAGGAATTTGCATTGCAGACCAAAAAAACTTCTTCCTGCTAGAGGTAGAGGGAGACTCCCTTATCCTAATTACTGCAGCTACAAGGATTCAAGTAGGCACCTCGGCAGCTAAGATAGCTTCCAGTTGGAGGTTGCCCAGTTGTGCCATATGTTATTGCAATGGGATGGCACACTGTCCTCACACACCTACATTAAATGCAGCATTCACCACACCTCTCCAGCTCCCAGTTCATAGCACGATGGTGGTCCGGCTGTTCGTCACTCCCGCGGTTCTGCTCCAGGCCTTCAGCTCTATAATGGTTGCTGCTCTGGGCGATTCTCTATGCCATTTACTCAGCATGTCTCTGATAGATGGTTCTACCGCTCAGCTCTAGCTCCAGAGGTTCACAGTGTCACTTGGTCTCTGTTTCCGTCTCACTCGGCGCATCCACTCCTCAGGCACCTCCCTCTCTGCATTCACCTTTTTTTTTGCCTCTCTCTTCGCGTCAGTTCCTCGCCCCTCTGTGCTTCCGCCCCTCTGTGTATCTGCCCCTCTGTGCTTTCACCCCCCTGTGACATATCCTGGTTCATCAATATGCCACGCAAACGGCTTAGACTAGTGAGTAGGTGGGGCGGCTCACGAGGTCGTGCCATTCATTACCACTCCTCCACCACCTCGTACCCATCCTCGGACGCGCTGGAGTCTGGTCGAGCTAATTACCCAGCTACCAGAAGTGGCAGGGGAAGAGGTAGAGGGCATGCTAGGAATGACGTCTGTGAGCACAGTGCACATTCCACTGCCCGTTTCCACATTCCATGCTCCCTGGCGAACTCCTCCTTTATAGTCTCAGTCACGATTGAAAAATGTGAGAACGCGGCTCATCTCGGGGCCCCGGCAGAGCAGAGGCGGGCCAATCCCAATGTTGACCAGCGCCAAGTCACAAGAGGCTTGTCCGCTGTGAACCCTAAAGTTGATGCAAGTCTAAGCACACTGGCAAGAGAAGCGGTCCATCCGTCAGACTGAAGTGACTCAGAGCAATTTGGGTGCAAGATTGTTGAGGAAAAACTGTCTACCTCAGTTGACCAATGAACCAGCCAACGCCTCAGTTTTTGTTCTACAGCCGAAGTAGGAGTTCGCCTCCCTTTCAATCTACTGCATCCGTGCCTGTTTCATGTATTTGTCAACTCCACTTGATGGAGTCTGTCATTGTTTTGTTTATGTTGGAGTCCGTTTTAGTTATGTTTATGCTGGAGTCAACAAAGTTTAACCTCGTCATGAATTGTTGCATGGTTATTTTTGGGGTTTTTGGAAAGGTTAATATTCCTAAAAGTTATCCACTCTGATGTAAGTCTATCGCTGGCTCCATAGTCAGGATGACGAGAATTACTCTATCAAATGCCATCCTCCAGGCAAGAATCTTCTAGGCTTGCCTCGTTGTAACAATTTTTGCATAATAATAGGAGTAGACCAATTGAGAAAAAAATATATATGGCTTTTGTTTTTAAAAATAACATTATAATAGATACATGCCATCGCCATGTAAAAATAACCTTTTAACCTCTTATTTCACGTTGCAACCAACCTTGAGATATTACCACTGTAATGAAGTTGGAGATCTGCCACTGAATTGAACTTGTACTTTTGCCATGTGTCGAGCAGTGAAACATTGTTTCATAACAAACTTCCACAAGCAATTCTTGATTCATTTGGAGGTCAAGTGCACCCATTCAAGTTGCATTGGAGTCGTTTCTACGAGCTCTACGCAATGGTGATCCTTCCACTCGAATCTAGTAACCATGAATTTTAGGTTTTTTCTACATCCTTAATCATCCATTGATCAATTTTAGATCATGCAATGAGGCTCAAGGGTCTATTTATTATTGGAAAACATGAGAAAACCCTAAACAACCAAAACCCCAACCCCAAGAGATGTAACACCAAGAGTTTGTGGGCCCGTTGGGGTTAGTTAGGCAACCAACTTCCCAGGGTCGTAACTTGGTCATATTATCTTCGTTTGGCACAGACGATACCTTGTTGGAAAGGTCTCCCTGAGTACTACAGGTTTCACCACATACCCCTCCTTATGGCTATGAGCCTGTCGCTAACCCAAAAAAAAAAAACGTTGTTTAGGGGGTCAAAACTACTCTGAAAGTTTAGGATCCGAAAAACTACTAAAAATATTAAATGCTAAAATGAACAAGGAAACAAATGAAACTGACTGGGGGATCTAGGTGGAATAGGAGGGTGACCACCAATATCCACTTGGATCATTCTTGACCCCTTAGGAAGAAATGGTCACCATTGCATGCAGAGCCTCCATGAGGTGAGGAAAGTTATGTTGAACCTCGTCCTTCGCGAACCACTTGCCCTGGTGAAGGATTTTGCCTACTTTGACAACGATATAGTTGTATCCTCAATTGGAAAGTGTTCTTAATTTGTTTGTACATGATCTAATCAGTTGTGGCATGTTCCATGCAGTTTGGGTTGAGCTATGCTGGTGTGAGTTGTTTTCCAATGTCAGATGTGTCCAACAATGGTGGAAAGTATGGCCAAAGGCGATCTCCATTGAACACTCATTGCAGACCAAGGAACAGTGGGATGTTGAGCTCTAAGGCATTGTGACTAACGGTCTTGGTGATGGTGTATGGCCCATATCGGAGTGATTGAAGCTTGCGGTGGGGTCCAGCAAGGCACTCCTTCTGCAAATGTAGCCAAACTTTGTCGCCCACCTGGAACTTGAGTGGCACTCAATGTTGATCATGGTGCTTCTTGTACTTAGCATTGGCTCTATCCAATATATCATGGACCTGTTGGCAGATGTGTTGAATGCACTCAATGAAGTTGTTAGCCCTTTCATCTTCGGACTGAACGTGAGTCGATTCTACCTGAGGGGATGCAAATGGTATGGCCACATCAATGGGGCATAATGGCTGAAATCCCAACCCTACTTGAAAGGGGTTGTGACATGTTGAGCTATGGAGAGATCTATTGTAGTTGTGTTGGACATAAGAGAGACTTTCATCCCATGTGTGTGGATTCTTCGAGTTGTACATGCATAGAATGTGTACGATCATCCTATTGACAACCTCTTGTTGACCATCAGTTTGGGGATGGAAAGTCGTGGACTTAGTATTTTTTGTATCCAGCATCGACCAGAGACTTTACCAAAATGCACTTAGGAATCTGTTGTCCTAATCTGAGGCAATGGATTATGGGATCCAAAAGTGTACCCATACTCGCTCAAAGAAGAGCTTAGCAGTGGCCTTTGTTGTGATACTCTTCTTGCAGGCCATCATGATGGCCATCTTAAAGAATCTATCGACGACCACGAAAATGCAATCATTGTCGTGCTTACTAGAAGGAAGGCCCAACATGTAATCCATGGAGACAGATTCCCAAGGCCAAATAGAAGTAGGCAGAGGAGTATACAGGACTTTCTTCTTGATGGGTGGTTTGGCAATGGCGCAGGTGGTGTAGGATCTAATGTACTTCCCAACATCCTGAGGAAGTTTTAGCCAATAAAAATACTTTTTCAATACCACCATTGTTTTCTCTACTCTGAAATGTCCAGCGACTCGACTATAGTGTGCCTCCCAAATCATCTTGGCACGCTCACTTGAAGGAACACATATGTGTCCCAGGTGTCATAACAGTGCATTTTGAAGGTGAAAATCTGGAACTTCCTTCCCTTCTAGGAGTGTTTGGTATATGTTGTTGAATTCTGGATCACTCTTGTAAAGATGCGGCCACCCCAATGTCTCATGCCCACAAGAGTCTAGCATAGTGAACAGCGCCATGACCGGTGGTCAGTCGAGGCAATCAATGACATTATTTTCTTTTCACTTCTTGTACTTAATGTTCAAATGGAATTGTTGCAAATAGGTGGACCATTTCTAATGGTGATCGTTCTGCAACTTCCCTTGTATCTATATGAACTGTAGAGGTCGGTGCTCTGTATGGATGACCATTTCCTTCCCCATAATGTAATGCTTCCATTGACGATAGGCCTTCACAATGGAATTCATTTCTTTGTCGTAAGTGGGGTACTTTCGGACTATGTCTGAAAGTGTCTCACTGTGATAAGCCATTGGATGACCATGCTGAGTAAGAACCACACCAATAGCATAGTTGGAGGCATCTGTCTCAATCTAAAATGGTTGTTGTAGGTCTGGTAATGTGAGCACTGGTGCATAAAAGAGGTTATTCTTTAACTCAGAGAACGCTTGTTTTTGGGTTTCCAACAAAAAAAACTTTTCTTTCACTCCGCCCTTGGTGACTTGAATTAAAGGCCAAGTGATATGAGAGAACCCCAACATGAACCTATGGTAGAAATTGACAAGACCCAAAAAGTTGTGGAGCTCCGTTAGAGTGGTTCTGGTTGGCCAATCCTGAATGACTTGTATCTTTGATGGGTCCACATGTACACCCTGCTCATTAATGATTTACCCCAGATATTGAACGTAGGTTAGGACAAAGGTGCATTTCTCCAAGTTAGCACATAGTTTGTGTTGGTGTAGGGTTTGAAGGACTTGTCGAATATGGTGGAGGTTCTCTTCCCAACTCTGGTTGAAGATCAAGATGTCATCTAAATAAACCACCATGAATGCATTGGTGAAGGGTCACAATATGTCGTCCATCAGTCTCATGAAGGTTGCAGGGGCGTTCGTCAATCCAAACAGCATGACCGACCATTCGAAAAGGCCCTCCTTGGATTTGAAGGCAATCTTCCACACATCGCAGGGTTCGATAGGAACCTAGTGGTAACTTGACTTCAAGTCAATATTGCTAAAAAATTTGGCCCCCTTGAGCTAGTCCAGAAGGTCATCAATCTGTGGGATTGGGTACCTATTCCGAGCAGTGATCTTGTTCAGTGCCCAATAGTCAATACATAGCCTCCAGGTCCTATCCTTCTTCTGTACCAATAAAATCGGGCTCCCACAAGGTGATGAGCTTGGCCTAATGTGCCCTTTCTGCAATAGTTTCTGAATCTACCTTTTGATCACCTCATTCTCCATAACAGAGCGTCAATAGATTGGCCCATTGGGTAGTGACACACCCAGGCTCAAATCGATCGAGTGCTTGACCTAAAAGTGTAGAGGTACCCTTGTGGGTGAGGAAAAAATATCCGTGTACTCCTCCACGACCTTGTCAATTTGTCGTTGTTGTGTAGAGTAGCCCTGCCTGGAAGTCGTGACCACAACCTTCTTCTTTCCCTTAGGGCGAATCATAAAAAAACAAATTTCCTAGTTTGGGAAATGGTCTTATTGCAGTGATCAAAGAGATGGCAGTAGGCAGGGCTACCTCCGGTATCCTGTACAACTTATTAGCCAAAGTAATAATCATAGAGCGAGGCTTAGACTCATATACAACATGTCACTTCCACAAGTATGGTTGTCCTAACAATACATCACAAACTTCAAAAGGAGCAATGTCACACAGTACCTCATCCGTGAAGGGCTTGATGCTATAGGGAAGGTGACACTGTTGGTTGACACAAAGATCTCATCCTTGGTGAAGCCACTTGATGGTGTACGACTGTGGATGTGTCGTAGTCTTTAGGCCCAGATGCTTCACAACCTTTGCTAAAATGAGGCTCTTTTGGCTCCAGCTGACAACAATGAACTGCAGTGGAGAACCCTTCACCCACATCTTTGATTGGAAGAGGTGTTCCCCCTCCTCTAGATCTTCACGCTCAATCTTCTGGATTGTGGTGGTGGCCACGA
>APFE030865337.1:0-24606 GCA_000404065.3 Pinus taeda | reverse complement strand
AAAATTTGTAATTTTACTTAGTCTCCAACCATATTGTGTATGAAAATTCACTTATCTTTTGAAGCAAAAGGAGGAAATGTGTTGAGAACCTCATCTATAAATAGAGAGCTCTCTCTCCTTTGCAAATCATTGTGAATTGCTGAGATCATTTTGCTATAATGTGAATTATTTTCATGAAATCTTTGGTGTTCATCTTGAAGTTTATCTTTCTTGGTTGATTTCAAATATTCCTAAGGAAATTTGCAAATAACTAAAGAATACTACACAAACTAACTAGATTGATCAATTTGAAGCGCAACTTTGTCACTTGTAAAGGGATGTCTAGGGTTTTATTCACACATCTCTCTTGTTGGTGTATGGTAGAGTTTGTCTCTCTTTGTTGGGCCATGCCCTAGTGCTCTCCACCAAGGGTTTCAATTTATTTTGTATCATAGTGTAGCTAATGGTTGACGACTTTCCCCTAAGTAGGATCCTTTCTAGTAGGGTTTGATTTCAAAAAAAAATCTTGATTAGACTTGAGGTCACTTAACTTCTAGTGATACTCCTCTAGCCATAAACCACAAGCATGGACTAACCAACTTAAGACGAGCATCAAATTTGACCCCATAGCCCTAGTGGAAATAAGGCACACTCCTCATCTCTTTTTACTAAATTCTGCGATTGCCCTTAATTTTTATTATTTAAAAAGCCTTAAGAATAGAAAAAAATACATAAAAAATAAATTAGAGAAAAATATAAAAATCAAAAATAAAAATTGATCCCGAGAATTTTTTTACTTTTATGTCTAAATAAGATATGACTGATTACATTTTGATTCTAGACTCATTTTTTAGAATGGTGTGCCACATTGAATATCTAAGATAGTTCCCCTCTCCTTTCTTGCATTTAATGTTGATCTAAAAATTGTGGAAGGGTTTTGAAGGAGATTTTAAAAATCTGATTTTATCTTCAACAATTATAGCTCAAGTATTGGTAAAATCCCTCCCCTTGAGATACACAAAAAGTTGATTCCTACCCTTCTAATCCCCAACAACATTTCTAAAGTTTTCTAATTGAATATCACTCACCTTTGGAAGTGTTTTCAGTAGTCCTAACAATTGCAACATGTTACATACTAATTGGGAAACTTTCATTTTTCAACCCCCGGGAATTGGTGCCCCAAAATTGAGTAACAATTTCCAGATTTGAATAACTTTTTGAATAATCAATACTTTGAAGTGCTAGTATGTTTATTTTCATTATATTTTATTATAATATAAACCCAAATTCATATTCGTAAGTTTCTATAGGATTTTTGGGCTTATGAGAGGCCCTAGAGGCCAAAAGTGAGAGGAGAGTGTTCTTAGGTGACATTAGGGTCATCTGATGTGTGCTTACCATTTGGAATATTGGCCAAGCCTTTATAAGCTTGCTAATATGAGTGGTAATAGGTCTCTAGGGTAGGGGTTTAGTAAATTTAAAATCCCTTGCCACCAAAAAGAATTAGAGAGACTTCCCCTGAGATATAGAAGAGTTAATGACATCTCATTAGTAAAATTAGCAAAATGTGGCAAGATTGTTAAAGTGAGGCAATATGCTACCATAGGGAAGGAGAGAGGTGTTACAACTCGATTTTAGAGAAAATTAAGAAAAACTAAGAGGAAGTGAATGAGAAAGGGGAATGCTAATAGGTCCATTACGATTTTACCCTTCATTAAAAGCCTAGTGCCATAGATTAATTACAATTCACAACATGTAGATAACAACCAATTAAAAAACGAAACCAAACTAACATGGGGTTATCTCATAAATTTATTTTGATGAGATAACTAACCTAAGAGCTAGATATGAAAGAGAGGAAAATCAAAACAGTCTAACCTTGTTGCCCCAACAGAGATGATCGTTGGGCCTTGAGCAACTTCCACGTGATATTGCACCTATTGATGATCCTCCATATGCTGAAATGTTGAGCTTGAAATCTTGGGTATTGGAATTTTTTATGATGTGCCTGTTACCAACCAAAATGCGTAACCCCAAAGGAGAAAACTTTTCTCTTGCATTTGATAGCCATTCGGACAACCAGCTAGCCATCAACCTTTTATATCCATTTCTTGATGATTATATGCCTTCGCCATCTGCGTCAACCACATACCTCTCCCCGTCCAACATTTCCTCTTGGATGAAAGTGAGCTTCTATTCAAAACGTACTTTGATGATTTTGCAATCGAGTTCTTATACTAGTTTATTTTGTGCATTTAGTATTGATAACGGGGTGATTTAGAAGATTGATCGATCTTGACACTAAATTTGTTCTCTCACCTTACTAGGGGAGTTAATCTTTAGCCCTAGTATATTAGGACCTTCCTTAAGGGCTTAGGTTTGTAGGAGGGGCACTTGGGACATACGGATTGAAATATCATGTTCATCTTTCCCTACATCATGTTTCCCACTTCCCATACCACACTACAAGCCCCTTATACCACCTCCATTCTTCAGGTCTAACTTGTCATTGGTTCATTGGGATTTGGCACTCTCTTGTCCACACTCCTTGAGTAGGAGAAATGTTGTCCTCGAAGTTAATGAAAATAAAAGAATGGAAAAGCATATTATGGTCACAATGAAAGAAAAAAAAGAAAATCAAAATGTAAAAGAAGGTCAGGATAGAAGTTAGCGCATGGGAAAAATCTTAAAATGAGCTCTACCCTCCTCATTGGTCATCACCTGATTCCTGAAAACTTGATTTCATTAAAATGAAACCTTTTATGTCCCAACCCTAATGAGAAATACATTATCTCATCTCAACAGGTAAAATAAATACTAAATCATAATAGCAAGCTCTAACCCTTAAGTTATGCACCCAAAATAAAAAGCATTATGATGAAAAAGTAAAAAGCACACTAGATGTGTGCCCTAGAATGAAAACCCTAGTTTGAAATTCCTTGACTTGGGGACTTCTTCAAGGGTTGTATAAGCTTAGTATTCATTGGAATAAATCATAAGAATCCCTTTCTTCTCCTTGCCTTGATCTCAGGAATAACTTTAACCACAATAATTCACAAAACCATAGATCTCGTGCAACTTTCTTCTAAGTTTCTAATAAAGAGCGAAAACCATTTTGAAGTTCCATATTATCACATAGAGCTTCCCTTAAAAAGTCCTACCTCATCACCTAGTACCTCAAACCTAGAACATCAATAAAAGATGATTCCTTATCTACCGGGACTCCTCCCCCTAGTGAAATTCCATAAAGAGGAGGGGACATTGGTTGTGGTGACAATGGGATATTATCCCATTGTTATCACATAGTTTATCTCTTTGACCCATAGGCTTTCCCTCCTTAAGGCCTGCTAGATTGTGGTAACACAACCTACAACATAAAAGTAAATGTATTTCCACATACAAGGAGGTGATAACAATAGAAAATCTCAATGAGGGTGAGAAGCGAGTGAAGGTGAGAAAAGGAGAAGGAGAGGTGGAAAAGGTAGGGATGAACTAGTGGAGGAAAGATAGATCAAAGTTACTAAATCCTGGATCAAAAAACTAAACCAAATAAGCAAGAGGGGGCAAAAATAGAGATGAACAACTAAATCCAAGAAGTAAGAGGTGGACACACTAGTTGAGATAGCAAATGAAAGAGGTGAGAATTACAACTCTGTAGTACAAATAGTGAAGGAAAGAAGAAAAAGTTGACAATCCTAGTTTTGAACTGCGAAATGCAATAGATGAGTGGAAGCAAGCATTGGAGCAATGGTTGGAGATGTGATCCCATAGCTGCAGTCTATAGGATGCGACAACTGAGACCAAAGTCCCTGATAGGCAAAGGAAAGGAATGGCGATTGGTCCGATCTAAGGAGAATCCATCTCAGGTCGGGCCCTACTTGAGAAGATGACCTAGAGAGACCCATTAGTGGTGATGCAGCCTAGGAAACGGGCAAGAAAAACAAATATAGAGAGAGAGGATATAAGATAAAGGGTTCATTAGTAAAAGTATCAATGTGGGTGCTATTAATTTTTTGAGAAACCGTGAACATATAAGGCCTAGGTTTCTCTCACAATTGACCCTCCCAAAAACAAAGCATCACTCAACTTGGTAGAGCATATTAATTATCGACAACTTATGAGGCTAGTATAATCCACAAGCCACTAGAGAAAGGTTAGTACTAGACGGAAAGGATTTCATTCAACATTCGATGGGTAAGCAGAAGAGAAAAATAGTATGGGAAAGAAAGCATCACACAGCATTCTTATCTGCTATGGTGATATGCGAGCCTCAGGAGGTGGCTCTACTATGACTCATGATTTATGGGTGCACTTGTTGAGTAGCCCTATAAAGGTGATCGCTTATTGTACCTTTCCCCTCAGTTTCCCATTATCTTAATGCACTCTTTGTTCCCCAAATCAACCATATCCATATGCATGCGCACCTATTTGGCAATGACCATCATTCTTCATTGAAGTCTCACAGTTTCTGATACATTAATGCTCCCTAATGCAATGACCCACATCCTCCAAGGCAGTGAAAAGATCTCTTGTGACCTCCAAGTCAAGAAACTATTAACGCGCCCTTTAATGTCCCATTTGCATCGATGAGGTACCTTGAAAACGAGTCAACTTCTACTTTTGGTGTAACCATGACGTTAAAAGAGGTATCATGGCAAATGTGTTGAGTAATCAATATGTCAAAGCAAGTCAAGGACACATCATGGACCAAGGATAACTCATGTTCAGGAAAAGTTCAAGCCTTAAACCACACAAAAAGCGGGAAAATGGATGTAGATAAGGAGTGTCGTCCACCCTTTCTACCCATTGGATCATGTAAAGGTCAATTTGGAGGAATGTTGAGGAAAAACATAAGGCCATATAGGTCTCCAAGCAATCCAAGGTACATTTCAAGTCAAAAACAATCAAGGAGCATAAAAGCATGGCTTGAATCATCTTTGCACCAAGGAAAGCGAGGTCGTCCACATTAAACTAGCCGTTGGAAAGGCCAACATCTTCATTCAAGCAACATTGTGCAAACAAAATGGAAATTTTGACTTCCTAAGCACTCAGGTTAATTTTTCAAGGAATGTCAAGCTATTTCTTGATGGAAAGTTGTACCCTTAGACCAATTAGGACCTCCTTTTGTCAAATCAAACCTCTAATTGGTGGGATGTCTCACCTATTTTAAGATTTAATTTATGTAATGAAATAACTTGTAGTTTGACTTAATCGTGAAGCATATTGTGGATGAAAAGTTGCTTGTTTTTTCAAGAAAAAGGAGGAAAGATATTGAGATCCTAATCTAAAAAAAAGAGAAAGCTCCCTCCTTTGTAGATTGTTGTGAATTGTTGAGATCTTTTTTCCATAATGTGAAATATTTTCATGAAATCTTTGGTGTTCATCATGAATTATCTTTCTTGGTTGATTTCACATATTTCTTAAGGTGATTTGTGGATAACTAAATGTTAATTTTAGGCATGTTCTATGCTAAGAGCAATTTACTTCAATTTTTACATTTTAGCTCAATATCAATTCCAGATTAGCAATCACATTTAGCATGATAGTAAAATGCAGATAGAACATAAACATAAGTCGTAGGAAACAAACCAAGAGAAGAGGACACAAGATGTGGCACCAGCCAGGGACAAACCCCAATGTTGGGAAACCTTTGATCAAATCTTCTTATGATCTTCAATAGTTTAGCAAAGAGAGATAATATATATACATTTGAAGTCAACACTTTGACTTGCCAAAATCAGACATCAGAGATCTTCACTATGAATATCACACAATGGAGTTATTCTCTGGCATCAAGGATTGCAGCTTGGAATGCTGATAGAGCATCCCTCAATCTTCAACTGATTTGCAGCATATCAAGCTTATAGAATAAGGTTCTCCAAGTTGAGACCCTTACATCATCATGTTGCTCCTTGTTAGTTGAATCAACCTCAACGCAATCCTTCTACTATCCTAATGTTGTTGGCTATGGCCTGCGACCTAGCTCAGCGAGACTGAGCTGGAATAAGGTCCAAAGTACTATCTCCTAACAGTCCCAAAATCTGCCCAGATTTAACTTGCAATTGTTCTCCAAGAGAAGGTTGTCCCCTTTATTATTTAGAGCAGCCTATTTTCCTTTAACAATAGGTTTGCCTTCCATAAGACCATCCTCCACTTGTCATCATAGGTTATGGCATCATGGTAAGTTGCAGTCTGTACCAGCCCTTAAGCATGCACCCAAACAAGTTGCTAACACTACAGCTAGGTCTCACATGTATATATAAGGCATTGTCATTTAAAGGGAGGGTTTGGGTGGTAATACAAATTCATAACTAGAATGTGAAATATCAAAAATATAAATGAAAATAGAAAGGAAAGCGAGAAGAATTAGAATATCCATACCTGTATTTGATGATAGTTGATGATGTAGGAGCTTGTTGAGATACGAAAAAATATGCGTGTGGTAATCTCAATGCCAAAAATGCATGTTACCCACCAAAAGTGGGTGACCCCATAGGAGAAAAAATTCTCCTAGATCTCCCTTGAGAAAATAGTCGATAGATCCTAATAGCCACCAATGTAGTTGATACATTGTGCCATTTGATTTTCGCTCCCTGCATCAGTCATATGTCCCCTCACCCATCTTTACAGAACATATGTTTGAAGGTGGAATATCCAACCCAAAAGCTATGTTCTTCATTGTGCAATCAGGTGCTTATGCTTGCTTTTTGTTGGGCATCCTAGGAATGGATTATTGAATGACTTGGGAAAAAGGAAGGGCTTTGACAATAGTTTTGTTCCCTCACCTCAAATGGGGCAGGTTAATCCTCAATCCTAGTCCTGTGGGATCACCTTTATTGGCCTATGGCTTTAGGAAGGGCACTATTTAGGAAACCTTGATTTTGGTACCGCAATCACGTTTTTTCCATCCAGATTTTTCCCTCCCCTCCACACGTTACAACCCCTATTTCATCATATTCCTTCTCCGGCTCCACAAGGGACTCGCACACCCACTCCCCTTGTCCACATATCTAGGTCGCGCCTGGAAATGTTGCCCGGGAGGTTGATGAAGCTAAACTAATGTTAAAAGCATGTCCTGGCCACAAGCAAGAAAAAAAAGAAAAAGAATATTATAAAATGCAAAAGATGGATGGGACATTTAATATAGCACATGGGAAAAAGTCCAACATGAGCTCTACCCCTTATTATGGCCATTACCCTGGTTCCTATGGCCCTATGAGTGCCCCCAAATCATTGAGGAACCCGTGCACATCCCAACCCTTGGTGAGCGATGAACTGCCCTACCTTAAGGGGTTGATAACTACTTATATCATACACAACATGCTCTCATTTCCTAGAGCCCAGACCAGTAATAGAAAGAAAAATCAAGAAAAGGAAAAAGGATAGTAAAGAAGGGTGGTAAAACAAACTAAAGTTAACTCATGTATCAATGATTGCTCCCTCCTACATCTATACACCTAAATAATCATCATTGCCATCCTTGAACCCATGGCATTTGGCCTTGAGACCCTAGTATCCCCATTCATTCATCATCATTCACATGACATCTATCAATTAAATGATGTACTAGGGACCTGTCTTTACCCTTAGGGACTGGGAACACCAAATAGGGTTGTTTATTACCCACTCCTAGCTAGGGAGGTAACACTAAATTTGGAAAGGAAGCCCACTATGAAGTCTCAATGTGCCCTTGAGAAATAATCTTGGTTCACTTAGATGTACTAATGAATTATTGTACCTAATTGTGAGGATGCACATTGGTGTTATATGTGATTGGTAGGTGGTTTCATCATGGGTTGGGAAACTTAAGCAGGGCCCGGGTCCACCAGAGGATCATATTGACACCACAGGGTGAAGCATTGAGAGCCATTAGACTCTCATCATGTGTAGAGCATCATTCCATGCCATGGGAACACTCAACGCCTTTAGCAGTTTGCTCATTGCCCTACATTATTCACGAGAAGTTGTGCTTGGAACAATGTGCCCTGACCAGCTTAACATTATATGGCAGTTGATCCAAGGCCCAGAAGAGGTTTGTCTAATCCGTCGAGACATGGGAGGGCAAGCACCATCGTTGAAGCCCTCGGTATTGGGGCATCACATGCTATTTTATAATTAGGAGACCCATGGGACTAGCTTTTCTGCACCAAACACATTTTGGGGCCCCACATGATGACTTGCATGGAGAGTAAGGAGCCATTCCCTTGTTCATAATTTATGGAGCCCTCTCACACACTTTGGCACCAAGAGGACTCAACGTGGCCCTCAAACAACCCTACATCAACATGATGTCATCAATTCGGCTAGCAGTTGGATGATTATTTCATAATTTGTAAATGCTACTTGGTCGGCTTGTGACCAAGGCATGTATTTTGCACATTTTTATAATGTTAGGGGCCTTGGGCCAATAATTTGACCTACTAGGTTTCATATAAATAAAACTCAACTTCATTTGTTTTCGATCATCATCGCAGTTGGGAACTTCGGCCTTCTTGGCAAATCGGAACTTTTTCTTTGGATTAGCTATTGAATGTCTTGGATGCATTTTGATATTTGGAGATGAAATTTGATTTTTTTTGGAGCTATCTCTTGAATTTTGGATGGATATATCATGTTGTCATCTTGTAAGTGCCTCTTGTTGAAGTTTCAATCTTGAAAAATGTCTAATGTATGGAATTGTTGCAACTAGATTAGCGTTATATTGTGCCCAAATTATTGAAGATTTATTTTGAAAGTCATTTGGTTGGCAATTGCACATGCTACTCATAGCATGACATGTGATGAATGTTCCTAGTGGATGAAATTTTGTTTTTCATCCATAAAACTCCATAAATTTGGAGTGGGTAATTGTTGAGGTTTGGTATCTAGGGCATCAATTATTTACCTCCTTAAAGACAATTATGGAAAATATGAAGCATCTCGAACTCCATAAGCCCAAAGGAAAAGGCACTGGTCCAAACCATTTCGTGATCAAATACTTCTTTCTCCATATTTTCTTCTCCCGAAGTTTTGGTCCCCTCTTCTTGGATGGCTAGGTTAGGGCATCGAGCAAAATTCTCTAGAGTGGAAGGGTGGATTCCGAGATCATAGACTTCAAGCTTAGGTTCCTAGCGCAAGACCTCAATGTTTGACAAACATCTCCTGTGTTTTCAACCATAACAATTCTTGCCACGGGTGTTCCCTAGAAGGGAAACCCTAGTTTGCATTTCCTTGACTTGGGGACTTCTTCGAGAAGCGAGTTAAGTTGAGAAGAGGAGAAGGAAAGAGAGGCGGAAAAAGTAGGGATGAATGAGTGGAGGAAAGAGAGATCAAAGTTACTAAACCCAAGACCAAAAAATTGAACCAAATACACAATATGGGAAGAAAATAAAGATGAACAACTGGAGCCAAGAAGTAAGAGGTTGCTACACTAGTTGAGATAACAAATGAGAGAGGTGAGAATTGACACTCTGGACCACAAATAGCGAAGGAAAGAAGAAAACGTTGGCAATGCTAGTGTTTAACTGGGGAATGCAATAAACAAGTGGAAGCAACCATTTGAGCAATGGATGGAGATGCGATCCCATAGCTGCAGTCTACAGGATGCGACCACCAAGACCAAAGTCCCTAATAGGAAAAGGAGAGGCATGACGATTGGTCCCATCTAAGGATAAGCCATCTCAGGTCGGGCCCTACCTGAGAAGACGACCTAGAGAGGCCCATTAGAGGTGATGTAACCTAGGGATGGGGAAATAAATAAAACAAAAAGAGATGATATAGAAGGACTTCCCCAAGATGATTAAGAAGTAAAGAAGTATAAAGGAGAATGGGTTCATGAGTACAAGTGTGAATGGAGGTGTTATTGCATGAATGAGTCGACCTATCCCAGGTACCGGTGTAGGAGAATAGAGGTATGCTTGGTCATTTTCAGGGACGCCACAGGGCTGTATGAAGTAACTAAAGTCATATAGAGAGGCCAAGATGTTTAGGTCTGTGGTAGAGCTGTAAAAGAGGTTGACGTGTGGAGATAAGTTGTTGTTAGGTGATGGAAGGGTTGTTCAAGGTTTTGAAGAACAGTCTTTGTGCCCTAGTTAGTCCTCTCTCTATGGTAACTTGCCCTAAAGAGTATGCTCCGAAGTATGATAAGTTTCACTCTAATTTTGTGTCCATGGGAGAGAGGAAAGAGACGCTAAGAAGCAGACATATGGACTATGATTTGGGCCACAAATTCTGGGTGTATTGTGAAAAGATACTATGCATATGTCTCTCCTGAAGTGGACCATATGGACCATATCCAACCTCAAGTAGTTGTACAGAAGTGCGAGTTTATGTGCATAGTATAGGGCTAATACAATGAAGGAAAATATGGTTAACGTGGAGCAGATTCATTGGAAGGGAGAGTTTCTCTGGAGTGGTTGGATAATATTTTCCTAAAGGCCTTGGGAACACAAATTTGAGATGCCCTGGTGCTATCAACAAGAAGCAAAAGTGTGAAAGTTAAAAAGGTTGTTTTATGGAGCCCTATTACAGTGATAAAGGTGCAAGCTTGGTACTATTAAGAGGGCAGCTTAATGGAGCCCTAGAAGACCTCATGTACAGTGTTCATTGGAGGAGCTAATGAAATGTTAGGAGGAAGATTTGTGAGCCCTAGTTCAGCGGGTTGTAGGAAGGAAAACTCATTCATAATAGGGCATATTGTAAAGACCCGAAGAACTTGATCCTCTGGAAAGGAATAGGACATTGTTAGTGGGAAGATCACGGAGCCAATGATCAATCATCTTGGAGAAGCCAAGAGTGGTTTATAGTAGCAGATAGACTGTTGGAAATGAAGCATTTTGATGTTGCAGAATTTGTAGTGATCAGCAAAAGAGGAGGCAAAGTACCTGCTAGATGTGTTCAAGGTACGTAGATTGAAAGGACTGTTATGATCAAGCAGGTTAAGTGTACTTTGTTCAGGGCAAGATTGGTGGTCATAGTTGATGACACCAAACCCTAGTTGTGTCTTGCACTAGGGTTCTATGTAAGGGCCATGATCCATCGTATGGGAGCCCTAAGATTGTTGTATTAAAGTTTGTATATAACAAGTTGTGGTCTGAAAAATTGACTTGTGTACAACTTGATTCAGTGTTATTCGTTATTCCATTGTGCCAAGTGCTTTTGTTGTGGCATTTGACTGTGTTTGTGATCGTGATATTAGACTCAAACCTGAATTTTAAGTGTCGTGGAAAATTCAACAGGTTGTCCGCATTATACTAGCCATTGGAAATGTCCAAGCCCAAGCCCTCGTTCAAGTAACGTTGTGCAAGAAAAGTGGAAAGTTTGAATTTCTATGCACTCAAGATACTTTTTCAAACAATTCAAGCCATTCTTTGATGGAACATTATATGATTAGGTCAATTCGGGCCTCCTTTTCTCAAATTGATCCTCTAATTGGTGGGACATCTCACCTCATTTGAAGGATTTATGTAATGCGATGACAAAAATTGTAATTTTACTTAGTCTCCAACCATATTGTGTATGAAAAGTCACTTATCTTTTGAAGCAAAAGGAGGAAATGTGTTGAGAGCCTCATCTATAAATAAATACCTCTCTCTCCTTTGCAAGTCATTGTGAATTGTTGAGATCATTTTGCCATAATGTGAAATATTTTCATGAAATCTTTGGTGTTCATCTTGAACTTTATCTTTCGTTGATTTAAAATATTCCTAAGGAAATTTGCAAATAACTAGAGAATACTACACAGACTAACTAGATTGATCAATTTGAAGAGCAACTTTGTCACTTGTAAAGGGATGTCTAGGGTTTTATTCGCACATCTCTCTCGTCCGTGTAAGGTAGTGTTCGTCTCTCTTTGTTGGGCCATGCCCTAGTGCTCCCCACCAAGGGTTTCAATTTATTTTGCATCATAGTTGATCAAATTGTTGACGGATTTCCCCTAAGTAGGATCCTTTCTTGTAGGGCTTGATTTCAAAAAAATTTATTGATTAGCCTTGAGGTGATTTAACTTCTAGTGTTCCTCCTCTAGCCATAAACCACAAGCATGGACTAACCAACTTAAGACGAGCATCAATTTGACCCCAAAGCCCTAGTGGAAATAAGGCACACTCCTCATCTCTTTTTACTAAATTCTGCAATTGCCCTTAACTTTTTATTATTGAAAAAGCCTTAAGAAAAGAAAAAAATACATAAAAAATAAATAACAGCAAAATATAAGCATCAAAAATAAAAATTGATCCCGAGAATTTTTTTACTTTTATGTCTAAATAAGATTTGAATAATTACATTTTGATTCTAGACTCAATTTTTAGAATGGTGTGCCACATTGAATATCTAAGAAAGATAGTGCCCCCTCTCCTTTCTTGCATTTAATTTTGATCTAAAAAATGTGGAAGGGTTTTGAAGGAGATTTTAGAATCTGATTTTATCTTCAGTAATTATAGCTCAAGTATTGGTAAATTCCCTTGCCTCGAGATACATGAAAAGTTGATTCTAACCCTAGAAGACCTCATGTACAATGTTCATTGGAGGAGCTACTGAACTGATAGGAGGAAGATTTGTGAGCCCTAGTTCAGTGGGTTGCAAGAGGGAAAACTCATTCATAATAGGGCATATTGTAAAGATCGTAAGAACGTGATGCTTTGGAACAATAGAGGACATTGTTAGTGGGAGGATCACAGAGCCAATGTTCAATCATCTTGGAGCAGCTAGAGTAGTTGATAGTAGCAATTTGACGGATGGAAATGCAAGCATTTTGATGTTGCAGAAGTTGCAGTGATCAGCAAAAGAGGAGGCAAAGTACCTGCTAGATGTGTTCATGATAGGTGGATTGAAAGGATTGTTATGATCATGTAGGCCCAGTGTACTTTGTTTAGGGAAAGATTGGTGGTCATAGTTCTTGACACCAAGCCCTAGATGTGTCTTGTATTAGGGTTCTATGTAAGGGCCATGATCCATCGTATGGGAGCCCTAAGATTGTTGTATTAAAGTTTATATATAACAAGTTGTGGTGTGAAAAATTGTCTTGTGTATAACTTTATTCATTTTTATTTGTTATTCCATTGTGCAAAGTGCTTTTGTTTTGGCAATTGAGTGTGTTTGTGATCGTGATATTAGACTCAAACCTGATTCTTAAGTGTCATGGAAAATTCAACAGGTTGTCCACATTATACAAGCCGTTGGAAATGTCCAAGCCCTCGTTCAAGTAAGGTTGTGCAAAAAAAGTGAAAAGCTTGAATTCCTAAGCACTAAAGATACTTTTTCGAACAAGTCAAGCCATTCTTTGATGGAACATTGTATGCTTAGGCCAATTCGGGCCTCCTTTTCTCAAATTGATCCTCTAATTGGTGGGACATCTCACCTCATTTTAAGGATTTTTGTAATGCAATGACAAAAATTGTAATTTTACTTAGTCTCCAACCATATTGTGTGTGAAAATTCACTTATCTTTTGAAGCAAACGGAGGAAATGTATTGAGAGCCTCATCTATAAATAGAGACCTCTCTCTCCTTTGCAAATCATTGTGAATTGTTGAGATCATTTTTCCATAATGTGAAATATTTTCATGAAATAATTGGTGTTTATCTTGAAGGTTATCTTTCTTGGTTGATTTCAAATATTCATAAGGAAATTTGCAAATAACTAAACAATACTACACAAACTAACAAGATTGATTAATTTGAAGAGCAAATTTGTCACTTGTAAAGGGATGTCTGGGGTTTTATTTGCACATCTCTCTTGTTGGTGTAAGGAAGAGTTTGTCTCTCTTTGTTGGGCCATCTCCTAGTCCTCCCCACAAAGAGTTTCAATTTATTTTGCATCATAGTGTAGCTAATGGTTGACAGCTTTCCTCTAAGTAGGATCCTTTCTACTGGGATTGATTTCAAAACTTTTTTCTAGATTAGCCTTGATGTGATTTAACTTCTAGTGTTCCTCCTCTAGCCATAAACAACGAGCATGGACTAACCAACTTAAGACGATCATCAATTTGACCCCATAGCCCTAGTGGACATAAGGCACACTCTTCATCTCTTTTTACTAAATTTTGTGATTGCCCTTAATTTTTACTATTTAAAAAGCCTTAACAATAGAAAAAATACATAAAAATTAAATTATAGAAAAATAGAAGAATCAAAGATAAAAATTGATCTCGAGAATTTTTTTACTTTTATGTCTAAATAAGATTTTTTTTACTTTTTTCTACACTTTGATTCTAGACTCATTTTTTAGAATGGTGTGCCACATTGAATATCTAAGAAAGATAGTCCCCCCTCTCCTTTCTTGCATTTAATGTTGATCTAAAAAATGTGGAAGAGTTTTGAAGGAGATTTTAGAAATCTGATTTTATCTTCAGTAATTATAGCTCAAGCATTGGTAAAATCCCTTGCGTTGAGATACACGAAAAGTTGATTCTAACCCTTCTAATCCCTAGCAACATTTCTAAAGTTTTCTAATTGAATATCACTCACCTTTGGAAGTGTTTTCAGTTGTCCTAACAATTGCAACATGTTTCATACCAATTGGGACACTTTCATTTTTCAACCCCAAGGAATTGGTGCCCCAAAATTGAGTAACAATTTCCATATTTGAATAAATTTTTGAATAATCAATACTTTGAAGTGCTAGTATGTTTATTTTCATTATATTTCATTATAATATCATCTCAAATTCATATGCATAAGTTTCTATAGCATTTTTGGGCTTATGAGAGGCCCTAGAGTCGGCTTTTCTTTGTTGGTTTATCCAAAACTTCATGTTTGCAAGTGTGTAAATGCAAGGTAAATCATCATTTCATGGTTTAAATCCCAACATTGTTGAGGGCCTTCACAATCAAGCGTGGCTCTTTTGTCAAGGTTACTTCATTCATAAATTTAGTATTTTCTTCATTGGTTTGTGTTTTCTACAGTAATATATCATACATCAGATCAAATCTATTTTTTCTCTTTAAATCCTAACGTTCATCATTTCCCTGTTTGTAGGCTCTGGTCATCCTAATACTTTAGGTGATGCTTGTGTATTTTGGAATACCCCCTATGGAATTTTGGGAGTTTGCCAAAAGTGAGAGGAGAGTGTGCTTCGGTGACATTAGGGGCATCTGTTGTGTGCTTACCATTTGGAATCTTGGCCAAGCCTTTATAAGCCAGCTAATATGAGTGGTAATAGGTCTCTAGGGTAGGGGTTTGGTAAATTTAAAATCCCCTGCCACCAAAAAGAATAACAGAGACTTCCCCTGAGATATAGAAGAGTTAATGACAACTCATTAGTAAAATTAGCAAAATGTGGCATGACTATTAAACTGAGGCAATATGCTACCACAGGGAAGAAGGAGAGAGGTGTCACAACTCGATTTTAGAGAAAATTCAAAAAAACTAAGAGGAAGCGAACGAGAAAGGGGAATGCTAATAGGTCCATTACGATCTTACCCATCATTGAATGCCTAGTGACACAGATTAATTACAATTCACAACATGTAGATAAAAACCAATTAAAATACGAAACCAAACTAACATGGGGTTATCTCATAAATCTCCTTTGATGAGATAACTAACCTAAGTGCTAGATATGAAAGAGAGGAAAACCAAAACAATCTAACCTTATTGCCCCAACAGAGATGATTGTTGGGCCTTGAGAAACTTCCACGTGATATTTGACCTAATGATGATCCTCCATATGCTGAAATGTTGAGCTTGAAATCTTGGGCGTTGGAATTTTTGATGATGTGCCTGTTACCCACCAAAATGCATAACCCCATAGGAGAAAACTTTTCTCCTGCATTGGATAGCCATTCAAACAACTAGCTAGCCATCAACCTTTTATAGAAATTTCTTGATGATTATATGCCATATGCCATAGCCATCTGGATCAACCACATACCTCTCCCCATCAAACATTTCCTCTTGGATGAAAATGAGCTTCTATTCAAAATGTACTTTGATCATTTTGCAATCGAGTGCTTATACTTGTTTATTTTGTGCATTTAGTATCGATAAACGGGTGATTTAGAAGATTGATCGATCTTGACTATAAATTTGTTTTCTCACCTTACTAGGGGAGTTAATCTTTAGCCCCAATCCAGTGGGACCTCCCATACGGCCTTAGGGTTGTAGGAGGGGCACTTGGGAAATACAGATTGAAATAGCATGTTCATATTTCCCTACATCATACTTCCCAATTTCCGTACCACATTACAAGCCCCTTGCACCACCTCCATTCTTCGGGTCTAACTTGTCATTGGTTCATTGGGATTTGGCACTCTCTTGTCCACACTCCTTGAGTAGGAGAAACGTTGTCCTCAAGGTGAATGCAACTAAAAGAATGGAAAATCATATTATGGTCACAATGAAAGAAAAAGAAGAAAATCAAAATTTAAAAGGTTAGGATATAAGTTAGCACATGGGAAAAATATTAATATGGGCTCTACCCTCCTCATTGGTCATCACCCGGTTCCTGAGCACTTGATACTCCATTTCATTAAAAGGAAACCTTTTATGTCACAACCCTAATGAGCAATAAATTATCCCAGCTCGACGGGTAAAATCAAATACTAAATCATAAGAGCAAGTTCTAACCCTTAAGTTATGCACCCAAAATAAAAAGCATTATGATGAAAATGTAAAAAGCACACTAGAGGTGTGCCCTAGAATGGAAACCCTAGTTCGAATTTCCTTGACTTGGGGAATTCTTCGAGGGTTGTATGAGCTTAGTATTCATTGGAATAAATCATAAGAAGCCCTTTCTTCTCCTTGCCTTGATCTCAGGAATACCTTTAACCACAATAATTCACAAAACCATAGATCTCATGCAACTTTCTTCTAAGTCTCTAATAGGGAGCGAAAACCCTTTTTAAGTTCCATATTATCACATAAAGCTTCCCTTAAGAATTCCTACCTCATCACCTAGTCCCTCAAACCCTAGAACATCAATAAAAGATGATTGCTTATCTACCAGGACTCCTCCCATTGGTGAAATTCCATAAAGAGAAGGGGACATTGGTTGTGGTGACTATGGGACATTATCCCATTGTTATCACTTAGTTTAGCTCTTTGACAGTAGGCATTCCCTCCTTAAGGCCTGCTAGATTGTGGTAACACACCCTAAAACATAAAAGTAAATGCCTTTCCACATACAAGGAGGCGATAACAACAGCAAATCTCAATGAGGGTGAGAAGCGAGTGAAGGTGAGAAAAGGAGAAGGAAGGAGAGGTGGAAAAGATAGGGATGAACTAGCGGAGGAAAGAGAGATCAAAGTTACTAAATCCAGGATCAAAAAACTAAACCAAATAAGCAAGAGGGGACAAAAATAGAGATGAACAACTGAAGCCAAGAATAAGAGGTTGACACACTAGTTGAGATAGCAAATGAAAGAGCTGAGAATTACAACTCCGTAGCACAAATAGTGAAGGAAAGAAGAAAAAGTTGACAATCCTAGTTTTGAACTGGGGAATGCAATAGATGAGTGGAAGCAAGCATTGGAACAATGGTTGGAGATGTGATCCCATAGCTGCAGTCTATAGGATGCGACAACCAAGACCAAAGTCCCTAATAGGAAAAGGAGAGGAATGGCGATTGGTCCCATCTAAGGAGAAGCCATCTCAAGTCAGGCCCTACCTGGGAAGACGACCTAGAGAGATCTATTACTGGTGTTGTAGCCTAGGAAAGGGACAAGAAAAACAAAGAGAGAGAGAGAGGATATCAGAGAAAGGGTTCATTAGTAAAAGTATGAATGGGGGTGCTATTAATTTTTTGGGAAACCCTCAACATATAAGGCCTAGGTTTCTCTCACAATTGACCCTCCCAAAAACAAAGCATCCCTCAACTTGGTAGAGCATATTAATTATCGACACATTATGAGGCTAGTATAATCCACAAGCCACTAGAGAAAGGTTAGTACTAGAAGGAAAGGATTTCATTCAACATTCGATGGGTAAGGGAAAGAGAAAAATAGTATGGGAAAGAAAGCATCATGTAACATTCTTATTGCCTACAGTGATATGCGAGCTACAGGAGGTGGATCTAATATGACTCATGATTTATGGGTGCACTTGTTGAGTAGCCCTATAAAGGTGATTGCTTATTGTACTTTTCCCCTCAGTTTCCCATTATCTTAAAGCACTCTTTGTTCCCCAAATCAACCATATCCATATGTATGCACACCTATTTGGCCATGACCATCATTCTTCATAAAAGTCTCACAGCTTGTGATACATTAATGCTCCCTAATGTAGTGACCCACATCCTCCAAGACAATGAAAAGATCTCTTGTGACCTCCAAGTCAAGCGTAATGAACTCCAAGTCAATAAACTACTAACGCCCCCTTTGATGCACCATTTGCATCGATGAGGTACCATCAAAATGAGTCAACTTCCATTTTTGGTGCAACCATGAGGTTAAAAGAGGTATCATGGCAAATGTGTTGAGTAAGCAATATGTCAAAACAAGTCAAGGACACATCATGGACCAAGGACAACTCATGTTCAGGAAAGTTCAAGCCTTAAACCACACAAAAAGTAGGCAAATGGATCTACAAAAGGAGTGTCGTCCACCCCTTCTACCCATTGGATCATGTAAATGTTGGAATTTCTAAGTTTAAAACTTTAACCCATTAGAAATTCTTCCTATACTATCTAATTTATTTCTTCCTACTTGTTCAATTATTTAACAAGTTATTTACTATGTAAATATTGAAAATAAATACAAGTAAAGTATCAACATCTACAGACCATCAACTGACAGTGAACAAGCACACAAGTCACACTGTTATTTTTGGACCAATATCCTCGGAAAAACCCAATGCGGGAAAACCAGTGCAGCTATTTAGAGGGTTTTATTATTATGCAGTTTTCATAATACAACTAGGGCGCCAGAAATGGCTCACCCAACGGAGAATGCCCTCGGTAGTAGTACCTCCCCTCGGAGACAGATATTTCGGCTGACTAATCACCGGATGAATGATCCCACATCAACAATTGCAACGTTTGCTGCTCTCCGTCACTCTAATAAGGATTGCATCACCCTATCTGGCTCAACAGCTCCCAGTCTGTCCCACGAAATCCTCCATCGCTGCCTCTAGGCCCTGCGTCAGCTTCTAAGCCTCTACGTCAGCCCCTAGACCCTCTACGTCTCACACGCTGGCCTCTTTGGCTCTACACAGCTCCTGGCTGCCTCTGCGTAGCCTCCAGCTGCCTCTGTGTCAACCTCACTGGGCTCTGTGTTGCCTCTTTGGTACCAACTCTGCCTTTCTGCTATGTATTCACTGCCCCTCAGCTGTAACTCAGATCACTCACTCGATTTCCTCAGTGAACCCTGCCCCAGAAAATCGAATTCTTGATCTCTCTTGGTGTGTTCTCCAACTAGCCCCCAAGCCTCCTCTTATACTTTTCTCATTTGTCCATCAACGGCCGAGATTAAATCTCTAATCAATGGCTAAGATTAGATTTCGCTTGATCCATGACTTTTGCAACATTCTAACCCAATTTTATATTAATACCCATTAATATTTTATTTTTCCTAAGTTTAAACTTAGGAACTCCATTAAAAATATTAATTATTTTAATATCTCCCAAACCGGTTAGAATCTGCCCAAACCATTTATGGGTCTTGGAGATCTCGTGTGCTTTAGCCTCTCCACCAATTTTCATGGCTAGAGCACATCCGATGCTAACCCAAATCAACACTCCTTAGCGAGGATTGTGCTCTAGTAATACTCCACACTGAGTATCACACTGATTATCCAGCACCAGTCTTTGTGCTAGTGCTAGGCCTCCCTTCCCAACATCCTCTACACCGCTGCATCCTGTATCACTGCCCATGGCCCTGCCACTAACACTGCCGCATCCGTACAGCAACTCCCTCTGCATCCATGTTGTTGTTGTTCCATACTCCCAACACTGCATGTGCACTCCATCCCCTTCTCATCATGTTTCATTGTGTTGCCCATAGCACTGCCACTGCTAACTGCTGCACTGCAACTCAGTGACCGAGAAGTAGGTAACTGATCCACCCAACTCTAACATCCCTGTTAGGCTAGAGACACTCCCGATGCTGAAGCTCCCTCTGTCACTAACAAGTGCTCCCTCTACTGACCTCTGCATTGTTGTAGAACTCCATGCATCTCGCACCATTGCACACTTCTCTGTGCCATCCTGCACTAGTGCAACACAGCCGTGCTTCTTGCACTGTTGCAGCCTGTTGTCCCAGGACTCCTGCACTGTAGCACTCTTTGTCGCTCCATCCGCATCCATCTCTACCAACATCAGCTAGGATGCCTTGGTCTCGGAAGCCTCTCCCTTGCTCTTCTTCCTAGGACACTGGTTCGCAAAATGACCTAGTTCCCCACAATGGAAGCACTTGACCTTGGAGAGGTCATTCTTCTTTCTCTTCTTCTGCTTTCCCATAGATGCGAGAGCCGCATCTTCTTCTTCCTCCTTCTTGATTCTGACCCCTTTGTCATTATTCCCTACCTTGGTCACCTGTCTGATCTCTTCTTGACGAAGAGCCGCCCACAATTCCTCCCAATCCGGAAGGCTCGACCTTCCTAGTATGCTCTGGAAAAATACCTCTCAATCCTCTGAGACTATGTTCAATGTGGTCCTCACCATCAATTCTTGATCCGGCGTGGACCCTATGGAAGTTAGCTGGTCCCGAATCTCCTTCAATCGACTGAGGAAGACACCTATCTGCTCTTGTTAATTTATGGTATGTTCTATGCTAGAGCAATTTATTTCAATTTTCACAGTTAGTTCAATATCTTTTCCAGATTAGCAATCACATCAGCATTAAAGTAAACTGCAGATAGAACATAAATATAAATCGCAGAAGACAAGAGGACACAAGATGTGGCGCCAGCCAGGGACAAACCCCAATGCAGGGAAACCCTTGATCAATTCTTCTGTTATGTTCTTCAAAGTTCAGAGAGAAAGTGAGAGAGATAGTACATTTACAATAGAAGTCAACATTTTGACTTTTGATATTTGCATGAAATCAGTTGAAGACATATTGCTTCAACTGATTCTCTAAGGTGACTCCTTCACCTATCATAGTGCTGCCTCTCATCCATTTGCTGCACCTTACCATGTGGCACCATGCTGTAGTGCTGGACCTAGATGACTGAGCTGCTCTCATCTATTCTCATCATCATGTTGCTCTTTACTAACATGCCCATCGTGCTGCATCATACATCATCATGCTGTCTCATACATCAGCATGCTATCTCATGCATTATCATGCTGCTCATTATGTTGCACCTTCTATCATCATGCAGCCTTATTAATGCAACAATAAGTATATCAGCCTTAGCTGCTTGCTATGACTTGCAGCCTAGCAAAGCAGCTAACCTAGAGTTCCAGATTCCTTCCAGCAGACCCATCTTAAACAATCCTTCTATTTTCATGTTGTCACCTACAACAATCCGATATTATGACAGCAGCTAGATCCTTAGATGATTGCGACTTAGATCCTATCCTTGTTGCTGCGTATATATCCTCATGTATTGCGGCTTAGGGCAATATTAAATGTTGCAGCTAGGAGACTGTGCTAATCATTTCCATAGGTCCTCACCATGACAACGTTAGGCTGCAACCATGATTCCTTTTGGGACAGAGCTTAGGTTTCTCTGTGGTTAGAGCATGACAATATTCGAACCCTTGTTTCATGATAGTGTCCTAGATTAGGGCTCTTCTGTACAGTGATTAGAACCTTTTTGTGACAACGTATAGGTCTTCATAAAGTCTTCTCCTTTACATCGTTTAGGGCTTCACGTGGCTGTAGTTTAGGGCTGCATAAAACTTTACATTGCGTATTGGTATTCCTTTTGGCAGCTACAAGTCTCCTTTTAACTGTGGCCAGATCTCCTTGACATTATTATGATTGTGGCTTCTTCCATGCTTGACTGCGGTTATGACTGCGGCTCTTCCATATGAATGTCACTGCGTGTAAGGAGTCTCTCTACCCTGTGTATAAATGACTTCAAGAACAGCGTACTTGAACAACGTATAAGGTGTCTCATGAACAGCGTATAAGATGTTACCATGACTGCGTTGGATTAGGGAATCATACTAGGTCAGCGTATTCTTTAGTGTCTCTCCTCCAAAAACCCAAGACATGGAGAGGAGATCACATAAAGAATGTGTGTAAAATGACTTCAAATCCTCTTTTATTTATCCTAAAACGTAGGTGATAAATAGACATGTCTATTGGGCTTCTAAGTCTACTCAAGTTGCTGGCCGACTTGACAATTTGTCTTATTACACAAATAAATTCATAACTCCATGAATACTTGTCGGAATCAGATGATCTTTAGATCAATTCTACACCTTTCGATGAGAGGGATCCAATAAAAATTATCAGCTGCCATAAATAAGATGACCCACATGGAGTTTGGCCCTAGTTGCCAATTTTAACACTCCCTCTCAACTAGGGAGAACTCCATCCACTGATCCATATATCCGACTGTACTATCTTTAATGGATTGCAGATTTCTGTGGTTTGGTTTTTTAGAATCTAAACTCCGATAATCCACAGTTTTCATTTTTCTTTGTCGACGTTTCAAGTCTAGACCAAGACTCATCATCAGGACTTGATTTACAAAGGAGAGAGAGAACAATGATGATAAATAGGTTTGAGGTTGAACTGTCAAGAATGTAAGCCGACCAGTTTCATGATTTGAATAAACTGGATTATTTTTAATAATTCTAATATATACTCTATTAAGGCTCTTTTTAATTTTATTTATTTTTCATGGATAATTATTATAGTTATATATTAATTGCTTTTAAGTGAATTGTTTTTGTAATAAGTTTTTTATTATGTTTTTATTAATAAAATGATGATTTTGTTTTAATTATTTGTAACTTTTATGGTAATTATGTTTATATTTGTTTAATTTTTACAAGGTTTCTAAGGAAATGTATTATAAAGCTATATATGATTAGGATGATTTTAATATTTTAATATTCTTATAATTTTTGATATATTAAAGTTATTTTTAATTTTATTTATTATACATGAATATACTTATTATACTTGTTTATTAATTGCTTGAGTTTTTTATTAGTTTTTATTTACTAAATAATTTATCACAATGATTTGTTTTAACTAATTGTAATATTTTTATAGTTTTTGTTTCTTTTTCATTTAATCTTTTAATATTCTTATAATTTTTGATATATTAAAGTTATTTATAATTTTGTTTATTATACATGAATATACTTATCATACATGTTTATTAATTGCTTGAGTTTTTTATTAATTTTTATTTACTAAATAGTTTATCATAATGATTTGTTTTAACTAATTGTAATTTTTTTTTTGGTCTATTTTTCATTTAATTTATTTAATTCATGTAAGATTTTAAGAGGTTAATGTGTTATTAACGATGAGTTTTTAGGCCTATAAGCTAGATAGTGTATTATACAAAGTTTTAAGTGTAGGGGCCAATTCGATCTAAAGAAGGAAGGATAAGAAGAAAAGAAGGAAAAAGGAGGGTCAATTTACTCCATGGGGGTGAGGAGAGAGGTCCAATTCCTACTAATTTCCAAGCCTCCATCTCTGTTGAGGTTATGCGGGTGTTTTATGATCTCAAGAGCCTCTCGAACTTTTCGCTTGAAATGGTGTTTTTCATTTGCAATGACTTTTGTGTTTTCAAGGCATATATGGTGGTTTGTCTTACCAGCATGTTCTGCCAAGGCTGAGGAACGGGTTCTTTCCCACCGAATATCTGCACTATGCTCTTTTAGCCTGATACTGACTAATCTACCTGTTTCCCCGATATATTGTTCTCCACAGGAGCAGTTGATAATATAGACACCTTTTTGTTGGAGATGTTTTGGGTTGTCTTTGACTGATTTCATTCTTTGTCTAATAGTTTTCAAGGGTTTGAATGAGGTTTTGATATTCTTTTTTAAGAGAATTTTGGCTAGTTTGTCAGTTACACCCTGCACTGCTTTGCTCAGCTCTACTCAGCTCTGCTCTGCTGAACCATGAAGAAGAAGAATTGATCGAGAATGTCTCATACCATTCTCCACTAACCCAAAGTCAGTCTCAGAGTGGGTACCACTGGTCCCAGACCAGTCCTCTACTGACCCGAAGTCAGTGTCATAGTATGTACCACTCTCACTGGTCCTAGACCAATATCATTGATCCCAGATCAATGAAGGTCATCCTAGCATAGGGAGTACGGTAGATACAATGATGCGTCCATCGGTACTACTATGGTCCCTATCCTCATTTCCCTGCTCATTGATCAGATGAGAGGTACTTCCCATGAATCCCAGACTGCATGGGTAGGATGCCTCGATAGGAGAACTAATCATCCTATCCACAAGAGAGCTAATCATCCTGTCCCACAAGAGAGCGAGTCATCCTGTCCACAGGAGAGCGAGTCATCCTGTCCACAGGAGAGCGAATCATCCTGTCCCACAAGAGAGCAAATCATCTTGTCCACAGGAGAGCGAATCATCCTGTCCACAGGAGAGCAAGTCATCCTGTCCACAGGAGAGCGAATCATCTTGTCCCACAAGAGAGCAAATCATCTTGTCCACAATTGCCATGGAGAACACATCATCCAGGCCCACAGGAGAACTAATCATCCTGTTCATAGCGCACCACCAGGGGAGGGTGAGTCACCCTATGGTCATAAGTTGCTCCAGTAAGTA
>APFE030865335.1:0-35045 GCA_000404065.3 Pinus taeda | reverse complement strand
AAAACAATTGTGTGTAGCTTGTCCAACCTTTGCCACAATTCATGAATAAGTCAAACTGTTTAAACTTGGCTTACTCATATTTCAATTTCATGTTGTAGATTAGAGAATAAATATCTAACCAAACAGTTTAATCTTGGCAGATAACTAGATAGTTAGAGTTAATAAAAGGTGTTCAACTGTTTAATCTGAGCCCTTGGATGTAACAAGGGTAGAATTAGATAGATTTTCCTTGTAAAAAGAAAAAATGTTGATGAGGGTTTGCAAGTCTAAATGCACCCTAATAAAGAAGAGAAAATGGTAGTATTAAGTAGATAGGGTAGGTAGATGGTGCTGCAAAGTGTTATCTAATGAATGATGCTGCTACATGTTTTTGATCCTTTACTTTCATCACAAGTACTAAAGCAGGAAATACGCTGGAAAATCACCGCAAGCAAAGTCAAACTCATTAACCTCCCTCATCACTTTCCCCTCAAAAAGTTTTACTAATTTCCCCCAAAGTACTAAGGTATTTGGAGATCAAAGGGGCTCAAGGCATTTCCTTGACCTCTGGAGGGACCAGACCCTCGGCCTAATGATCAAAAAGACCTATGTACTTAAGATAATCCATCTTTATAATCTTCCATCTTTAACTTTGTCCTAAGTAACATCCTATTTTACTTAGGAAACTCATGCAAAATTCCATAAAAATCCCTCAAGATAACTTGCTATTCTAAGTTTAAGTGTTGAAGATAAAATATTGCAATTTACTTCAGAAGTTATCACTTTCTTAGATGTGAAAAAATATTTTGAGTTTCCTTGTCCTTTGCCATATTTACATTTAACTCTATTATACTAAATCCCTAATAAAATACCTTATCCTAAGTATATAACTCCCTTTTTATAAATATCCCAAAACCCTTATATTATATAGTTTAACCAAAGTAATTATTTTCCCAAAAATTCATTAAAAACCCCGCTTTATAAGCCCTTTGGTTAAAATTATCATTATATTATAATCCTGCCCTTATGGTAATTAAATAATATTTGTTTGTTACCATATAAATAAAAAATATATATACAAAAAATTTAAACATGCCATATATATGTTTAAATACAAAAATATGAATAAAACTTCCGAAAAGTTTTGTGCCACCGTGGTTTTTCCACCTGGCAATCCCCGCCCCGACTTCATGTAAAACTCAGTGTTCTTTGTTTTTCGCTGAAATAGTCATTAAAAATCATCACTGAGTCCTTCCCAGAGGTTTTAAAACTGTGTAATTGCTCCCTGAACCAACAAATTGTGCCAATTTCCTTCATTTTTTAGAAATCCCGCCCGGCATGTGAGTAAAACCAAAAACCTCCATTTTGAATCCACAAGAACCAAAATGGAGGTGTCGGCAGCTCTGAATATTACTCCACTGAATGCTCCTCACCGTGAATTGGAATATTTACCTTTGATAGATGAAGATTTCCAAATTAAAGACCTGAATTTTGATGAAAGTCCCCTATTGAGCTATTGTCGCTGCAGAGACGAATACTCAAATGGGCACGATCTTATAGGGTTGTGGGAATCCAATCTCCCAAGGTATCTCATTCCTTCAGTCATTTATTTCCCAGAAATCATCCATTACTGCCATTCTAACTATGATCTAACTCAAAGAGCTGTAATATCCCCTAACCAGAGTGTTCTTTTCCTCATTACTCCCCAAGCTATCAATATGATGCTCCATTTTGAACCTGGTCAAAACCTCACTCCCTTGTCCATTGGGGAATTGCTTGAAAAATCTACTCGGTTGTCCCCTGAAGAGGTAATCAGAAGATCACATCCTTGGATAAAAAGTCTTAATACTAGTCATAATATTTGTTTACTCCAAGATTGTTATCAAATCTATTCAAACAGAGGTTAGAAAGCATAACAGTTAAAGTGTATCAGTGGTTAAAGAGTATTGGTGGTTAAAGAGTATCAGTGGTTAAAGTGTATCAGGTAAAAGTCAATGAAAGTAAAACGAAGTTACAGAGCAGTCAAAGGTAAACGGTAAAAGTAAATACAAAAGGCAGTAAAATGGTAAAAAGAGATGATAATACTTTCACAAATATTGAGGTTTGTCTAAAGTGAAAGTAAAACAGTCAAAAGAGCAAGAAAGTAAAAAGATGAAAAACATAACAAGAAGGAACATTTTTGCAGAAATTGCATATTTTAGTCATAGTTTTGCAGAAAATATTGTGATCAATCCAAGATGAATTTTACACAAATGAAGGAGGTTTATGTTCTTAAGAGGGCCATCTACAAAAACCTCTCTCACTTTTCTAACAGCCATTATGGTTTTGGAAATATTAAACAATGTTGGAAAGAACATTTTGCAGAAAATTTCAGTTTAAGTCATCATTTGGCAGAGAGTATTTTGGCCAATAAAAAATACTTCATAAAAAACTGAAGGATTTTTTGTTCCTAAGATACCCATCTACAAAAACCTATCTCAGTTGTTTTACAGTGATTTTATAATGGGAGATACATGCGCATCTTTATAGGCCATTTTTCAGACTCTGTAAAACTCTGTTTTACACATATTTTTTACAGAGACTATTATGCATAGTTGGAGAGGAATTTTGGGAAAATTAAAGAGGTTTATCTCACCAACTTATTGATCTACAATAACCTCTTTCACTTTTTACATATCTATTAGGGATTGAGAAATACAAAAATATCATTGGACCCCAAGTTTGCAGAATTGTTGGAGCAGATTGCACAAAGAAAGGAAACAGTGAGTGACTTGGATGCCTCATCATCAACTAAGAGTTGGATCAAATTCGAATTCTTCTCTTTGTCATCACCTATCCATACAAAATAGTGCCAAATAGATGCATTAGTTTGAGTGTTCTTTAATTAAGTTCTATTTATGTAAATAGTTGGAGAGATTTGTGAACCAATTTTGATATTTGTTTCAAGATATTTTAGTTTAGAATTGGTATAAATACTCCACTCTTGGAAGCATTGAGGAGATTCCATTACTTGGCTGTAACATTGAAACTTCAGAATAAAAGCGCTTGGAGAAATTTTTCATGGCTTGGCTGGATGAGGATTTAAAGCACGGGACTTCTTGCAGGATTCATGTCTTGGACAGCAGTTCAATAAGTGTTTCTACCCTTTCCCTGAAATTTTATATCAGTCTATAATATCATCATATCCATTCCTGAATAATTTGCATATTAAGAGATTGAAACAAAATTTGCTTAATTGTACTCTGTTTCCAAATGTTATTATTTTTGATGTTTTCCTCTAAATTAGTTATAAGCATGAATTCTTAAATGCTCTTGCTTTACTAATTTAAACACTGTTGGTTACTATAACAAAGGATTCTTCATTGCTCTTTGTTTGTAGTCATTTAATTTCTTTATTTTGGACATGGTGAAAGACTCTTAGTTGCCTTTCATCCCTTCAAATTCATCCCATCCACTTTAAATTTTAAGGATTGTTCTCTGTCTAGCTATCTTGCCCTGTAATACCATCTTGTGCTTAGAATAGAAATCCAATAAAGCCATCCTTTGACTCCATAGCCCAATGGACTGAAAGCTCTCAATCTTGCCCTTAGTTTGTGGATTCCACCATTTTCCTAAAAACAAACTCTTGAATCTATAACTAGCCTAAAACCTTCCAAGAACAAAGATAAATCATAAAGAGAGAGCCCTCTCTGGATGCAGATTGGCTAGATTCTGCATCTAAAAGGTTGGTTTGTGGTTACCTCGGGTATACTTTCCTCTTACACAACTTCTAGGAAAACCTGAGTGATAACAACGTCCACGGAGAAACAACCAGTCCTTCTTTTATTATATTACCCAGCAAACTGAAGAGATACAACCTACAACAGATCCATTGTAACTCCCTATTTGCTCTCAATCTCCTCTCTCTTCCTCACTCAAAATACAAATATCTCATATAGAAACAATATAATTCCCTTATATATAGTGAGGGGTTGCCTTCTAGGGCAAAAAACCCTAAATTAAACATAACTTCTACCGTTAGATCTTCGCCTAATGAATGACTCAGATTGACTACGAAATTACAACATTTTACAAGGAAATTTTACATCTATTCTTAGCTCCAGGGGTGTTGCCCCTGAAAACCCCCACCAGGGGAGGGCTCCCAAAAGGTCGCAGCCGCCCCCCCTGGACCCCCCTCGTAGTGAATATTTTACAGGCGGCGTTGCTGCCCTATTTTGAACTGGGGTCCAATGCGGAAATACCTTTGAATACAGAAAATAATTAGGCTCCACACCCAACAATCTTGGAAAGGAACTTATGGGAGCCATCCATAATATCCTCACTATTTTCCTCAATATCCTCCATACCCAACTCCATGTTATCCCTACCATTCACCTCCACCCCAACCATAACCCTAATCACATTCATCTCAAATATCCATTCCCACTCAACTACCTATACCACCATTTCCAAACCCACACATTGAAGTAGATCAACCCACTTACAATGCTGAGGTACAACACTTCCAAACATCTCCTCTTAAGCTCAATGGTATTCACCATAGCTCAGGAAGAGTATTGCAAAAAAGAGATTCTCTTGATATCATTGAAGGACCACATCCAGAAGAAGAAGATTCAAATGAGAATACCAAAGGATCATGGGTTGCATTTGATGAAGACTAGACAAAAAAATCAGAGATTGAGAAAGCTCCCTCATGGTTACCGTCATATCCTCCTTGTATGCAAGAGAAAAATCAGCAACAAGAGGAAGATTTGAAGGTCATGGAAGAAGAAGACATCCAAGATGATCCAAATCGGCAAGTGGACCAAGGGCATCAGAACTATATTGAAATATGGTTCTGGATAGTCATTAAGTTGCAAAAATACCCTCTTCTTCAAATGTGCTTGATATCATCAAAGTCAAATCATTTGATCTCTCAAATTCAGGTACATGTCAAAGCATACATCTCAACCCTGCACATCAGTTTTTATGTCATCTTAATGTGCACATGGCTCCATCTGAAGTATTCTTATACTTGAAAGTGATTTTGTTTTTCAAGTACTAGAGTAGGGTGGAAAAAATAAAAAATAAAAATGAAGAAAAAAGAGGAAAAAATAAAAATCTCAAGTGAAAACCTCGTTTGCGGTGCCTGAGATTGACTCATTGATTGAATACCTCCATGAGGCAGTCAATGGGTTGGGAAAAAAGAAAAAAGAGAAAAAAGAAAAGATCCTAGGTCAAAGCCTCCTTTGAGGCACCTAGGCAGACCTACTAGTTGAAAGCCTCCTTGAGGTGGCTAGTAGGTCTAAAACAAAAAAAAAAAATTCCTCCATGTATCTCTCTAATGAATGCATGTACTCTCGAACATCTACAAGCAACAAAAACAAGTGGTAGCAAAAGAAAAAAATTGGTCAAGCCTTGCCAAAATAAGTCAAATTTTGACTTTCTTCTCCTTTGCTCAAATGCTCCAACAAGGCCAAGGCCATGCAATCCATCACCCTTATCTATTTCCACCATCCACCTATCATTCTCAAGCTTTTCTCATCTAGTTTTCTTGTTGTCCTAAAAAAACTACTAGAATGCTATGTTTTACTACAAGAAACAAAAATACATAGAGCATAATTTTATTTTTAACATAACTTGAAAACCATGCATCTATTTTCCAAGTTGTATCATGGGGAGATGCATATGGATGATGGTAACATGCTCAAGCAATTTTAGCAAATTATAGTACATGATTTCCAAGAAATCAACCTCCATCATCTATATCCATTTTTGTATTCTCGATATCTGTGCATCCATTTAAAAATTTGTTTCATGGGGTGATGCATGTGGATTATGGTAACATGCTCAAAATTTTTAGGTCAATCCATTCTACCATTTGGGAGATATGGACAAAAGAAGTCTGCTACAAGAGGTTTTCTTGCATTACTACAAGATCTCTACAGGAAGTTCTGAAGTACTACAGGATCTCTACGGGATGGCCAAGAAAAAGCTACAAGAGGAAATATGATGGAGAAATGTGTCAAAACGTCAGGTATTCTTTAAGCATGGTTGATAGAGGCCCCCCAACACCTGCACATCAACAAGAAGACAACCCATTAGCAAAATAAGATTAAAAAAAAAGAGAAAGAAAATCAAGAAAATGTACCTGAGTCATGAGCAGCACAACAACATCAACTCAGAAGCAGCATGCATGTTTCTCGAACAACCATAAAGTAGGTACAAGTATGCAATATCCTTGACCTCTTCTCTTGAGCATATTATAGTTAGAAATTTGTTGTCAATGAATGATACATGAGGTTTTATAAGCTAAGGATGGGTCAGGGTCTCAACTGCCTTCAACTAGTTAATTGCAGTTCACTCTTTCACTCATGCAATGTTGAAAAATCAAATTATTAAGGGTGATGATTCCAAGGAATGAGGACAACAATTAAAAGAAGAAATTTTTGCAGAGGCAAAGTCATCACAACACTCCAAGCCCTCCATCCACTTCATATTCACTATCTATCCATCATTCATCCATCCCATTTCATAATTTCAAGAACAAACCCTACATTCTATCCCACCCTGAAAATTTATTGAAAAAAACAAAAAGAGCATACTCTCCATTTTCACAAACCTACATCATTTCTCATTACTCCCATATAGTTAGAAGACTCTGAAGGAAGAAGGAATGACTACTACAGGAAGGAAAAATGCTGCTACAAGATGGAAGAAATGAACAAATTGTCCTAAAAACAAAAAAAAAAACACAAAGGAAATTAGGCAATCATCTAGGCCACAAGAGAGAAGAAGAAGACAACAAAAGGAAATGAGGCATTCACCATCAAAACAAAACTCAAACTATAGTGATAAAAAAAGGCTTTCCAAGAGGTCTCCAATCTCTTTCTAGCTTTTGTTCAAGGCCTAAAAGATGTTATAGAAATGGGAGAAAGACATGGAAGTCAAGTTGAGAGCCTACCCTAGGCCCAGGCTATCATTTATGCTCAAAAAAAGTTTCATGTAGTTTTAATAGGGTTTCCTGTAGGTTTCTTGTAGTTTTCACAGGAATTACTACACAATGTACTAGTTCTTGTCTAAAAGCATTTTGAAGGTTTCATAGGTGTCCAAATGGTGGAACAAGGTTGTTGCATTGAAAATTATCACCTTGACATTCTGCTATCTGTATGAGCTCATTACCACTCATACTTTCCTCCTCTGTAAGTCTAAAACATCAGTTCCTCATATCAGGTCTTGAAAATGAGAGAAAAGATTTCAAAAGTTTTTAAAACTCTGGTTCCGCACTTTCTCTTTGTCTTACCTGCAGTGCTGCACCTAATGGTGATGTCTCTAGCACACCTGACCGCACTGTCTCTGTGTTAAAGGTGCGGACCCCTATAAAAGTTAAAAAGGCAGAAGTATGCTCTGAAAAAACTCACTTTCAGTTATTCCTAGAAGCTTCTGGAAGGAATATTGAGGTGGCAAGTTTGCTCTTTTAAATTTCATGTAACCCATACCTTAAGGAGCTAACCCCTTGATTTGAAGATCTTATTCCTTTGAAGGAGGATCCTATCCCTTCATAGGTGGAGCTGTAACCTCCTCCTCTGCACTATAAAAAGAAGCATTGAGTTGGTTAACTGGTTAGAGGGAGAAGCTTAATATTTTTTGAGGTAAAATGTTGTTGGAACTTAGTCTTCTTTAGTTGAGTTTTTATGAGGAGAGATTACATACCTCTATGTATCTCATTTGGAAGAGTGCAAGACTTGTCAAAGTAAAGGAAATTCTTGTTTCGGACCCCAGGAAGAACTTGTTCAACATCAAGGCTGAAAAGGTTGTAAATTTCTTCTACTATTCAAAGTTAATACAAATATATTTGTTTTTCTCAATAAGCTATTAATTCATTGTTTATTTTATGGATTCCTTGATCACCATAATAGGCATGATTTAAAATATTTGCTATGCAGGTGCTATTTAATGTTTGCTTGTTTGTGATTGTAGGTCTTCAAAGATAACTCTTTCAAACGACTGGAGGATGACTACTATGAACAAGCACTGGATCTAAGGTAGGATCTTAACACCTTTGTAGTATTTACTTATAGATCGCATATGTCTAGTGAAAGATAGGTTTGTTTGTCTATTTGTTGCTAGACTATCTTTTGATACTAGGGAGATTGGTCTTGTCTGCAAGATCGATTTATCCAGCCAACAAAGGTAGCAGAAGGTTGATAAGGACGTGGAATAGCTTTCCAAATTGAAAAATACTCAAGAACCCATTTTGAATAAGGGGAAGAAGGCAAGATAATGGTCTTAAGAAATAGTGATTTTTCTATGCACAATTAGATTTTTGGGCTTGTCCTTGCAAAACTTACAGCCATGATTCTTACGAGAAAGGACTGAGGAATGCACAAGAGAGAGGCCACCAGGGCCACGAATGAGGCATAATGAGGGCACTAAGTTGCTCAGAGGATGAGCAACACTCAGCAAGGGATATGATGGGCCTCTAAATTAGACATAAATTAAGGCCCATGCCTCTAAATTAAACATAAATTAAGGCCCACCCAACCATCCTTCAGCACATCAAACCCCTCTTTTTGCATTAGATAATGTATTTTAACTTTAATATATTCATTAGGAAGATTTATGAATAATTGCATATTTGTGCCTAATATTATTTATTTTTGTGGAATATTATGAGAATATTGCGCGGATTATGAAGATTTGGAGGATGAGATAATTTAGTGACTTTATCCCTACTACAAGAGGCTCAATATTAAATAATAAATCAACAATATATTATGGAACTATGGCACAGATTGTGGAACTCCAATGATTGAGAAAATCTAGGAATATGTTCCCTGCCATTTACTGTAGATTCATAGTATTGGGAACCAATTCCACTAATCAAGGGATTTTGGTGGGGAAAGCTTCCTCCTTTCATGGGGAATGATTCCTAATCATTTTGTATAAGTACCAAGTCGAATTTTCCTCCAACAATCGATTTTGATTAGTCTTCTTGTAGAGAGAACTCGTATTTTTGCAGCTCCATTGTATTTTCTTGCAGGGACGTAATTTCTTTGATGGAAATAATGAAGATTGATTCTATGTTCAGCTTCAAAATCTTGTTCTCCTCCATAGGTATCTTATTTTCCTTGTTCTTGGCCATCCTAGGAGCCTCAGAGCTCTTTTTTATCATTTTCTTTTCTTCTTTTCACTTCTTATTCACATGCATCTCTTATTCTTATTTATTTCCATTTTTACATTCAGTATTCATGATTTCTTGTTGTAGGATTGGGTTAAATGGTTGATGTAAGTTCTTTTGCAGGATCAAAAACATCATTTCATCCTTGGAAAATCTTTTTAAGGTCATAGTAATCATTGAGCTACTTGGATTAGTCTTCTTATTCCCAAATCTAGATTTCTTGGAAATCCTTTTTAGCAAATAACAATAAATCTATGTTATTTTTTAGAGCATGCTAATGAGATTCAATCGAGTTGGTTCCACTTTCATTATATCACAAAAACATTCTATTTAATAACAAAATTTATCCCATTGCATTTTCACTTGATTAGGTTAGGCATTTGATAGATTGGCTAGCTCACTAGTTCTCGAATTTCTAATTTTTAGGCTAAGTAATTTTCCATTATTTAATAAATATTTTCCATGTATAGATGAATTTATGGATAGATGAAGAAAATAATGTGTGTTTTTGTAGGCGCTTCTACATTTCAAGGAGACCTCATCCCGTTTGCCTCATCCACCCATTTCGCCAAAGCAAAAATTGCCATTTCCATTGAGAAAATCTACCCATCTTGAATCCCTTGCCTGAGTTCTGGGTAGTGCCCACCACCTCCATGCCTTATTCTTCTATTATCCACATTTCCCAAGCTCCATTCCACCTTATAGAACACTTCCTAAGCTTCCATCCTGCTTTTTATAATAAAACAAGGGATCTCGTGTAGAAATTCCCACTTGTTGATCACCTGATAACGCAATATACTAAAGCAAAATACTTGATCTACTTCTACCACCAATTTAGCAGAAGCTTAATCGAACATGAGAAACATCAATAAGAACACATATAACTGATAAGAAGGAATAAATCACACATAACATAGAAAATATAACCTGAGGAAAGCCTCAGCCTAAAACCCCAACTCTGTATTATAATACAAGTGGAAATATAGCCAGTATTACAAAAAGAATCATCTCAAAAGCTATCCTGCTCTCTCTGCAATACCTCTGCTGCTCATAGACAGTCAAAGGCCTCTATCTAACCTCTGGTCTGCCCTCCAAGCCTCCTATTTCTTTGCGCAATATTGATTGGGGTCCAGTGTAGCCACTTGTGTGAATTGGCCTCTTCACACACTCACTAACCTCTGATCCAACTACATAGTCCTGAAGGAAATGAATCCTCATCTATGAATGAGCTTCCTTTATAGGAAAATTTCATCCAACTGATAGTACACTGTCCCTTCTTTGACCTCAACTGGGTCTATGTCTGAACTAACATGCATGAGTTATTCATGAGAGAATCTTCGGTTATCTGAAGTGCAGCAGTTATATGCAAGCATGCATTAACTAACTGAACTCACATTAATTTAAACAAACTATTTAAATCAATCTAACTGGACTTGACTTTGTTAACTAAGCCAACTAATTACTACTCAAATTAGAACTCATCCTTATCTCTTTAATTGATGGATAAATTCCTCAATTAATAGATAAACTGTTGCATGTCCTCACATAGACTTCATGTTTGATTTTTCACAACTAATTAACTCATGGTGAATTAATTTATTTATTTTCAAACAACTGTTAAGTTGAAATTTGAATTTTACTTCCAATTTTTAGTCCAAGGATTGACTAAAATAGGAATCCATCCCGAACTACTAAAAATATCAATGCTATTTTTAGCACTTCCATTTTTAATTCCCTATTGCTCAATCCAGCACTGGTACCCAAACTACTATTTATAGGAGTGCTATTTTTAGCACTTCTATTTTTAGCATTTCTTGTTGCTATTTTCAAGACTCCCTCTCAACAAGAAAGGCTTCAACTCGAACCCGATCCTGTAACTCTGGAATGTTCTACATGCAACACTTCTACCAAGTGTGGTTGATCCAACAACTCTTGGAACAAAAAAAACTCCCCACTGACCTCTCTGTTGGGCTAGAAACATACTCTGATGTTGAAGCCCTACCTGCTGCTGACAAGTGCTCCCTCTCTAACCTCTGAACTGGTGAAACACTCCATGCATCTCACACCATTTCACACCTCTCTGTGCCATCCTGCACTGGTGCAACACTCGTGTGCCTCTCACATCATTGCATCCTACTAGCTCTACACGGTCCTGGGACTTCTGCACTGTAGCTCTCTTTGTCACTCCATCTACATCTGTCTCTACCCAATCAGTCAATGTTGCTACTTCTCATCGGGGCTCCTATAGCAAATTCAAATCAAAGAGGTTGGGTAAGTCAGGGATCCTGCCCCTCCTCCTTGGGATGATCACTCCACATCGCCCCACCTCTTACCTGGAGGTATGGCTGCATGTGATCCCTCTACCCACCTGGCTTGAATTTCCCCCTACTAGAGGTCTCTACATGAGTAGATGTCTCTACTCGATCTCCTCTTAGCCTCTCTAGTTGTGGCTGCTCCACAACCTCCTGAAGCTGCTTCCGCAATCGTTGCTTCTCCACAATCGTCTGAGACTTCTTCTGGCGCTGCATGTTGAGAGGTAATTTAATTTCTCTCTCAACCACCAAGTATCTAACCTTTGCCTTGCTCCTCAAGGCTTTGCATTCATCTTGTACCTCAAGTGCATACAGGTTCTTGGCTAGCACACCAATCTGTTTCATATTTCCCGCCGTCATGAAATTTTTTGGAAAAATAGTTAATTTTAAATCAGCGATATCTCCCTCCTCCGAACTCCAATTCAGCTGATATTTTTTTTTTTTGGTATTTTTCCGCAAGGAATCCAAATTTCTATTTGTTTCTAAAAATTTTGTACAAAAATTTTCAGATCTGCTCTGCAAACTCTCAACCCAAAACTCAGAACTTTGAAATTTCCTCTTAGTATATTGTTCTCTCCTTTGATCACCTTTTGCTTCGATACCATGTAGAATTTTTTCTACAAATCAGCTAGCTCTGATACCTTGTAGAAATTCCCACCTGTAGATCCCCTGATAATGCAATATACTAAACCAAAATACTTGATCTACTTCTACAACCAATTTAGCAGAAGCTTAATCGAACATGAGCAACATCAATAAGAACACATATAACTGATAAGAAGGAATCAATCACACATAACACAGAAGATATAACCCGGGGAAACCCTCGACCTAAAACCCCAACTCTGTATTATCATAGAAGTGGAAATATAGCCAATGTTACAAAAAGAATCAGCTCAAAAGCTATCCTGCTCTCTCTGCAATACCTTTGTTGCTCATAGACAGACAAAGGCCTCTATCTAACCTCTAGTCTACCCTCCAAGCCTCCTATTTCTTTGCGCAATTCTGATTGGTTTCTAGTGCAGCCACTTGTGTGAATTGGCCTCTTCACACACTCACTAACCTCTGATCCAACTATGTAGTCCTGAAGGAGATGAATCCTCATCTATGGATGAGCTTCCTTTATAGGAAAAATTTCATCCAACTAATAGTATATTTTCCCTTCTTTGACCTCAACTGGGTCTATGTCTGAACTCACATGCATGAGTTATTCATGAGAGAATCTTCAGTTATCTGAAGTACAACAGTTATATGCAAGCAAGCATTAACTAACTGAACTCACATGAATTTAAACAAACTATTTAAATCAATCTAACTGGACTTGACTTTGTTAACTGAGCCAACTAATTACTACTCAAATTAGAACTCATCCTTATCTCTTTAATTGATGGATAAATTCCTCAATTAATAGATAAACTATTGCATGTCCTCACATAGAATTCATGTTTGATTTTTCACAACTAATTAACTCATGGTGAATTAATTAATTTATTTTCAAACAGCTGTTAAGTTCAAATTTGAATTTTACTTCCAATTTTTAGTCCAGAGACTGACTAAAATAGGAATCCATCCTGAAATGCTAAACATAGTGATGCTATTTTTAGCACTTCCATTTTTCATTCCCTGTTGCTCAATCCAGGACTGGTACCCAAGCTGTTATTTATGACAGTGCTATTTTTAGCATTTCTTATTGCTATTTTCAACATCCTGTAGACATCCTATAGGAAAACCTGTATTGGTCTGTTTTGAGCCCGAATTGAGAGAAATTATCACTAGAAGCTAGGATTAGGTCCCTACATTCCCTCCAAGCCATTTGAACCATTGTACTCCTTTTCCTCCATGCCTGTCTCCCCTACCAAAGAACTAAGCAAGATTAGGATTTACAATTTTCAGGCAAAAAGATAAAAAGGAAAAAAGTTATTTTATATTTGTTCATGCACACAACACTTAGCACTCTCTAGACCGAATTCCATGCTCAGTTAGTTTAAATCATCACGTGTGATAAATAGGGTTAATTTAGGTTTATTTTACATTTAGTTCATGATCTTTAGGCAATTAGATATGTTTCTTTCCTTGTACTTTGTTTCTTGTAATAGGTTAGGGTTTCCATTTCAGTTCATTTTCTACAATTAGTTTAGGATATGATTTCAGTACATGCACTCCATTACATCATGATAGCAAAAGAAGAACACATTGTATGATGCACATATAGTGTCAATACCTCCTATGTTTGTATGAACCCTGCGTTGATAATTAAAGTCGGTAGCCTTGGGAGTTGCATCATTCTTCTTGCAATACCAAGGATCATCACTTTTTGGCGTTGTTGTCATGAAGGTGTCAAAGAATGCATTGTTTTCTTCCCTAGTCGATTCATTTCTTTTTACTTTAAAAAAAAAATTATTTTCATTAGGCATATTTCATTTTAAAAATAGAATAGTCTATTGCATTAGTGTTTTTATTCAATCATAAAAAAAAAAATTCTCCAACACCAACCCACCCCCCATTTGATCACGTGGTGTAGTAAGATCCATATCACCATCGACTTTTGCAAGTAGATGAAGAAGAGATAATAAAGAATGTAGAAGAAAATAATGAGGAAGATCCTCTCGGATTTCCCATTCAAGATACTGATGGTAGCGTGCACATGAAGAACATCCCTCCATCTTTTCTTCCAAAATTTCATGTTCTAAGGTCAAAGGATCTAGAAACCTTTCTCTTTGAATTTTAAATTGTTTGTAAATCTTATGGTTACTTATTAAAAACTCAAAAATTGTGATTGTTTCAGGCAACATTGAAGGATAGAGCTATTAAATGGTTCATGAGTTCAGGGACTAATTCAATAATATCATGGAATGATATGAAAAAGGTATTTCTAGAAAACAATAATGATCATGGTCTTAAGGAAGAAATCTTTAGAATGAACCAAAGAGAAGATGAGAGTCTTGAGGATCTAATAGAGAGGTTTGTGTATAATGTTAAGAGGGAAAAACTACATCATTTAGGACTTGACACACTAAAAACCCTCTTACTAAGAACAATTAGGGATGAGTGGATTGATCTCCTTGATCTCATGAGTAGAGGTAATGTATACCAACTATCATTTGAAGAAATTTGTGAAATATGCAAACACATATCAAGAGGAAGGGAAATAGTAAGTAAATCAACATCAAGATTGGTAAGTCAAGCTAAACTTGGAAATTTTCTTGATAACTTTAAAACATAAATTCTTAGCAATCTAAGTGAATAAGTAGAAATGTTAAAAATTCAAAATGATTAAAAAGATGATGCTAATATTTGTGTCATCCATGCAGAATCACATGATGTTAAATATTTTCCATCATTACCAAGGTTGAAGGAAGTTTACCAAGAGGACAATGGAGCAAGTCAATTGCCAATGCAGCTATGTTATGTATCTCCAAGAGGGCCATGACAACCTATCCAACCTGATATGATACAAGAACCTAAATCAAAATTTCAAGCTTATGCACATCCATCTCAAAGCAATTGGAGCACACCCTTTCCTTTGCAACATTGGCCATCTCAACTCCAAAACCAATCTTGGGAACAAGGTTGGCAAGGAACTTATGGGAGCCATCCACAATATCCTCACTATTTTCCTCAATATCCTCCATACCCAACTCTATGTTATCCCTACCATTGTCCTCCACCACAACCACAACCCCAACCACATCCATCTCAAATATCCACTCCCACTCAACTACCTGTACCAACATTTCCAAACCCACACATTGAAGTAGCTTAGCCCATTTACAGTGTTGAGGTAAAACACTTCCAAACATCTCCTCTTGAGCTCAATGGTATTCAACATAGCTCAGGAAGAGTATTGCAAAAAAGAGATTCTCTTGATATCATTGAAGGACCACATCTAGAAGAAGAAGATTCAAATAACAATACCAATGGATCATGGGCTACATTTGATGAAGAACAAACAACAAAATCAGAGATCGAGAAAGCTCCCTTATAGTTACCATCAAATCCTCCATGTAATCAAGAGAACAATTGGCAACAAGAGGAAGATTTGAAGGTCATGGAAGAAGAAGACATTCAAGATGATCCAAATCAGCAAGTGGACCAGGGGCATAAAAATTTTATTGAAATATGGTTCTAGACAATCATTAAGTTGCAGCAATACCCACTTCTTCAAATGTGCTTGATATCATCAAAGTCAAATGATTTTATCTCTCAAATTCAGGTACATGTCAAAGCATACATCTCAATCCTACACATTATTTTTTCTGTCATCTTGATGTGCACATGGCTCCATTGGAAATATTATTATACTTGAAAGTGATTTTTTTTTTTCAAGTAGAGTTGGGTAGAAAAAAAAATGAAAATAAATAAATAAATAAAAATCTCAGGTGAAAACCTCCTTTGAGGCACCTAAAATTGACTCATTCATTCAAGACCTCCATGAGGTAGTCAATGGGGTGAGAAAAAAGAAAAAAGAGAAAAAAGAAAAGATCCTAGGCGAAAACCTCCTTTGAGATTTCTAGGAAGAGCTACTATTTTAAAACTTCCTTGAGGTGGCAAGTAGGCCTAGATGAAAAAAAAATGGAAAAAAAAAATATTTTCTCCATGTATCTCTCTGATCAATGCATGTACTCTCCAACATCTGCAAGCAAAAAAAAACAAGTGGTACCAAAAGAAAAAAAATTGGTCAAGCCTAGTCAAAAGAAGTCAAATTTTGACTTTCTCCTCCTTTGCTTAAATGATCCAACAAGGCCAATGCCATGCCAATCCATCACCCTCATCTATTTCCAACATCCACCCATCATTCTCAAGCTTTTCCCATTCAGTGTGCTTATTGTCCTAAAAAACTACAAGAATGATCTTTTTACTACAGGAAACAAAAATACATAGAGTAGAAATTATAGTACATAGTTTCTAAGAAATTGGCCTCCATCACCTACAACCATTTTTGAATTTTCTTTATATCAGTGCATCCATTTAAAAGTTGTTTCATGGGGTGATGTATATGGATTATGGTAACATGTCCAAGTAATTTCAACAAATTCCATTGCACGGCTTCCAAGAAATTAGCTTCCATCACCTTCAACTATTTTTAATTTTTCTTGAGATTCGTACATCCATTGGCCAAGATTGTTTTATGGGGAGGTGCATAATGATGATGGAAACATGCTCAAAATTTTTTAGCCCAATCCATTATACCATTTGGTGGTTATAGACAAAAGAAGTTTGCTACAAGAGATTCTCCTGAATTACTACAGGATCTCTACAAGAAGTTTTGAATTACTATAGGATCTCTACAGGAAGGTCGAGAAGAAGATACAAGAGGCAATATGATGAGAAATGGGTCAAAAGGTCAAGTATTATTTAGGGAAGGTTGATATAGGTCCCCCAACAACTGCACATCAACAAGAAGACAGTCCATTAGAAAAATAAGATCAACAAAAAAGAAAAATAAAAAGTCAAAAAGATATACCTGAGTCATGAGCAACACAACAACATCAACTCATAAGCAACATGCATGTCTCTCCAACAACCATTAGGTAGGTACATGTATGCAATATCCTTGACCTCTTCTCTTTAGCATATTATAGTTAGAAATTGGTTGTTAATGCATGAGAGATGAGGTTTTATAAGCTAAGGATGGGTCAGCAGTCTTAGCCGCCTTAAACTAATTAATTGTAGCTCACTCCTTCACTCATGCAATGTTTAAAATTTAAATTATGAAGGGTGATGATTGCAAGGAATGAGGACAACAACAAAAAAAGATTTTTTTGCAGACGCCAAGTCACTACAACACTTCAAGCCCTCTATCCACTTCATATTCATTATCTATCAATCATTCATCCATCCCATTTCATAATTTCAAGAACAAACCCTATACTTTGTCTCACCTTGAAAATTTATTGAAAAAAACAAACAGAGCATCCTCTCAATTTTCACAGACCTACATCATTTCTCATCACTCCCATACAGTTAGAAGACTCTGAAGGAAGAAGCAATAACTGTTACAGGAAGACAGAATGCTGCTACAAGAAGGAACAAAGGAACAAATTGTGCTAAGAACTAAAAATGATAGTGCCTAAGATAGACCTAATCAAAAAAGGAAACTCCAAGGCCATTAGGAAATCATCTAGTCCACAAGAGAGAAGAAGAAGGCGACAAAAGGAAATAAGGCATTCACCAACAAAACAAAACTCAAATTGTAGTGATAAAAAAAGGCTTTCCAAGAGGTCTCTAATCCCTTTCTAGCTTTTATCCAAGGACTAAAAGACATTATAGAAATGGGAGAAAGGCATGGAAGTCAAGTTGAGAGCCTACCCTAGGATTAGACTATCATTTATGCTCAAAACGAGTTTCATGTAGTTTTAATAGGGTTTCCTATAGTTTTCACAGGAATTACTATAGGATGTCCTAGTTCTTATCTACAATCATTTTTAGGGTTTCAGAGATGTCCAAATGGTGAAACAAGGAAGAAGAAGGTTGATAAGGATGTGGAATACCTTGTCAAACTAAAAAATATTCAAGAACCCATCTTGAATAAGGGGAAAAAGGTAAGCTAATGGTTTGAAGAAACAATGATTTTTCTATGCACAAATAGATTTTTGGGCTTGTCCTTGCTGAACTTACAACCATGGTTCTTAAGAGAAATGACTGAGGAATGCACAAGAGAGAGACCACCAGGGCCATGAATGAGGCACAATGAGGTCACTAAGTTGCTGAGAGGATGAGTAACACTTTCCGCAGGGGGTATGATGGGCCTCTAAGTTAAACATAAATTAAAGCCTTTCTAACCATCCTTCAACACATTAAACCTATCTCTTTACATTAGATAATATATTTTAACTTTAATATATTCATTAGGAAGGTTTATGAATAATTGCATATTTGTGCCTAATATTATTTATTTTTGTGGAATATTATGAGAATAGTGGGCAGATTATGAAGATTTGGAGGAAGAGATAATTTAGGGACTTTCTCCCTACTATAGGAGGGTCAATATCAAATAATAAATCAACAAGAGATTATGGAATTATGGAACAGATCGTGGAACTCCAATGATTGAGAAAATCTAGGAATGTGTTCCTTCTCATTTAATGCAGATTCCTAGTAATGGGAACCATATCTACTAATCAAGCGATTTTGGTCTGGAAAGGTTCCTCCTTTCATGGGGAATGATTCCTAATCATTTGTATAAGTACCAAGCCAAATTTTCCTCTAGGGATAGATTTTGATTAGTCTTCTTGTGGAGAGAACTCGTATTTTTGCAACTCCAATGTATTTTCTTGCAAGGATGTAATTGTATTGATGGAAAAAATGAAGATTGGTGTCATGTTCAGCTTCTAAATCTTGATCTCCTCCATAGGTCTCTGAGTTTCCTTAGGCTTGGCCATCCTAGGAGCCTTAGATACCTTTTGTATCATTTTCTTTTCTTCTTTTCACTTCTTATTCACATGCATCTCTTGTTCTTCTTTCTTTCCATTGCTGCATTTAGTATTAATGATTTCTTGTTGAGGATTGGGTTAAATGGTTGATGTAAGTTCCTTTGTAGGATTACAAGAATCATTTAATTGTTTTAAAAGCTTTGGAAGGTCATAGTAATCATTGAGCTAATTGGATTAGTCTTCTTATTCCCAAATCTAGATTTCTAGAACTCCTTTTTAGCAAAGAATAATAAATTTATGATATTTTTTAGAGCATGCTAATGAGATTCGCTCAAGTTGGTTCTACTTGCATTAAAAAAAAATAAAAAAATAAAAAAATAAATAAATAAATCTATTTAATAATAAAATTTATCCCATTGCATTTTCACTTGATTAAGTTAAGCATTTGATATATTCACTAGCTCACGAGTTCTCGAATTTCTGATTTTTAGAATAAGCAATTTTCTGTTATTTAATAAATCTTTCCCATGTATAAACGAATTTGTGGATAGATGTAGACAATAATGTGCATCGTTGTAGGAGCTTATACATTGCAGGGAGACCTCATCTCACTCACCTCATCCAAACCTCATCCACCCATGTCACTAAAAAAAAATTGTCATTTCCATTGAGCAAATCTACACATCCTGAAGCCCTTGCTTGATTTATGGGTAGTGTCCACCACCTCCATGCCTTATTATTCCATTATGCACATTTCCCAAGCTCCATTCCACTTTCTAGACCACTTCCTAAGCTTTTGGCCTACTTTTTGTAATAAAACAGGAGATCCTGTAGACATCTTGTAGGAACTAGTACTTCCTCTAGACATCTTGTAGGAAAACCGACAGTGGTCTGTTTTGAGCTCGAATTGAGAAAAATCGTCACTAGAAGCTAGGATTAGGCCCCTAATTTTCCTCCAAGGAATCTAAACCATTTTACTCCTTTTCCTCCACAACCATCTCCCTTGCCAAAGAACCAAGAAAGATTAGCATTTACATTTTTCAAGCAAAAAGATAAAAAGGAAAAAGTTGTTTTATATTTATTCATGCACACAATAGTTAGCACTCTCCAGATCAAATTCCATGCTCAGTTGTTTTAAATCATCACATGTGATAAATAGGGTTAAGATAGGTTTCTTTTACATTTAGTTCATGATCTTTATGCAATTAGAATATGTTTCTTTCCTTGTACTTGATTTCTTGCAATAGGTTAGGGTTTCCATTTCAATTCCTTTTATGCAATTAGTTTAGGGTTTGATTTTAGTACATGCACTCCATTACATCATAACAACAAAGGAATGACACATTGTATGCTTCACAGATAGTTCCAATACCTCTTAAGTTTGTATGAACCCCAGGTTGATAATTAAAGTCGGTAGCCTTGGGAATTGTAGCATTCTTGTTGCAATACCGAGGCTCATTAACTTATTTGCTTGACCATTCGATGATCAAGATGAGGACAATGATTATATTCTTGATGAACCTCAGCTAGAAAAGGAAATGACACCATTTTATGAAGGCTCAAGTCCAAATATTCTCCCTGCTACATTATTGTTGGTGAAATTAAAGTTTTTGAATGGTCTGTCAAACTCTTGTATGATATAGATCCTTAGGTATATAATATGTTTCATCACATATTATACAATAAAGATTGATTTTTCTATTTTTTTATGTTGATTAATGTCTAAGATAAGAATGGAATATTTACAATTAATATTGTTTTCACTAACTAGTGATTTTTTATGTTGTATATTGTTAGGTGAAATTAGGTTACCATCATAAAATATTTTACCTAACACATACCGAGATTTATATGCCATTATGAAAGAAATTGGAATGGAGTATCTAGATATAGATGCATGTCATAGTGATAATATTGTATATTATGGAAAACATGCATCGAATTTTTTTCCTACAATGTCAGAGTAGTATATATCGAACCAATCAAATAAAAAAAAGGTTTCTCAAAAGGTTCTTAGTCATATTCCCATAATTGAATGCTTGCAACGATTGTTCAAGTGTGAAAGTGTAGCACATTTTACGGATTACCATGCATGAAAGAGAAGTTGAGAGGTGTTCTTTGAATTGCTATAGATTGTTATGCATTTAGGGAAATTGAGTGAAATGGCCACATTTTAAGGATGAATCTTGTAATGTTAGACTTTCAATGGCCTCTGATGGTGTTAATCCATTTGCAGAGCTCAGGTCTAGTTACTTAGTGTGACAAATTAGCACATAATGTTGACAATGATTGTTTCAGGTATTTGTTTACACTAATTTTTTGAGTGTAACATTTTTGTTTGTCTTGTTTGTTACATAATATCTTATATTTTTTTTTACTTATATATACATATCATGAAAGTAATTATGTGTAATTTCAAATAATTAGGTAAGTACCAAGTTAAATATATGAATGTATATATCGAGCCTCTTATCAACGAGTTACTAAAGTTATGGGCCAGAATCACTATGTATGACATTTGCAAACCAATAAGGCAGAGGCAATTTCAATTCCATTGAATACTTGTATGGACAATTCATGATGCCCTAGGACTAGCACATTTTTGTGGTATGTAACATTCCATTATTGCACTTAATAGTATATAATTATTTGAAGATATCATGCATGTTTTTTGAATAATCCCTTCATATAATTGACATCAATCCATCTCTTGTAGGTATTCAAACAAAGGGTAAATTTGCATATTCAATTTATGGGCCTAATATGAAATCTCATCATTCAAAACATTTGGGAAATGAGGTATTTAATGAGTATAGGCACTCCCTCTCTAAGAACCAAACGTATTGTACTACTGAAAAACATATTTTAAATGGGAAAAAAATAGATTTGATTAAAACCATGAAGAATGACACCTCACTTATGGAAGTTGGAATATAACAGAAATCATCAAGGTATGCAATTTTTTTATGTATCATATATGTAAAGTTTTGAATTTTATTTTTATATAATTTATTTTACCATATTTGATAATTATTGTTGTGATTTATTCTATGCTTCATCAAGGTAATTAAGGTATTAAGAATGGGATTCCACGACAAATGAAAAGTTATCCCACTACTAAATATTGACACAATTTTCGACAGTTATTTGTCATTCTTGCTACAACCTTTCATAGCTATAATGACAAAAGGAGATCTCATGAAACATTGTTTCTAGTGTCATCATACTTTCGATCCCTTCTTGCTAGTCATACTTCTGATGAGAAAAGTCATCGTGCCAACACCTATTTGTCACAAACACTTGATGGAATTTCCCCTGGTTGCGATGTTGCTGCCAATGAAAGTGGCATCGCTAGACCAATGGGAACACCATTTTTTTTAAGATATCGCAATGAACCCACATGGTTATGATATTGATTTCATTGTAAGTGGCTTCTCAAGGTCGAAAAGCATTTTTTTTAAACATATTGTGGCGAACCCATCATGGGTGTGATGTTGGTGTCATGAAAAGTGGTGTCGCAAGACCGATGGGCTTGCCATTTTTTTAAAATTATATTGCGACGATCTCACCATGGTTGCAACATTGCTGCCGTCGGAAGTGGCATCAAAATATCGAGACACTTACCATTTTTTTTAATTGCAATAAATTAAAAAATAAAAAGTGCACAATTTGAGACCAGATCACAACCTATTAGCATAATCTAGCAAAATAAATGGTTTTACGATGGGTTAACACAACTGAGATTTAAACGATGACCATGTGTTGCAGAGTGCTATGATGGAAATCATTGACTAGAGGATCTACCAATGTTTTTTAATATCACGGGTACCCCCACATTTCCCCAAACCACTAGAGGCACCCATTGTAAGAAGTTCACATCACCCTTGTGATGTCATCAAACTATTTGTTCCTCCTGCCTATTTAACAAAGGTTAAATGGGTTTTTTTATTTTCTTCTTTCTTTATCCTTTGGTCTGTAAAGTCATAGAAATCAACATCTGAGTAAAGTATTGCCAGGCCCACATCAACATCCAGTTCCATGTCCTCATCTACTTGCTGGGTAATTCATCATTATTCATTAATTTTTTTTATCTTTCTATTAAATTAAACATGAGGAAAGCTCATAATTTTTCTTAAAACCCTGAAACCATTCCACGACCATCTGGTCCTACTCCATTAATGGAAAAAGAAGTTGACATTTATGACCCCTATTTCCCATTTGACTTCATGGAAACCCATCAATATGCCCATTATTGTTTCAATGAATCTAATCACCTCCTCTTATTTGTCCAATTGGGTCCTTATTATGCCATTATGCCAAGTGTCTATGATTCCCCAGACTTGGTAAGTTTGCTTATGTCCTCTTCTGGAGAAATCAATCTTGAATTTAAGTCAGAGTTGATGCAAGAGGCCTTTAAGTTTTGTACAATTGAAAAGAAAAAAAAAAACTCGGATGATATGTTGGCCCATAAAGAGAACTTATTTATATTGATTTTACCATCAAATTTTCACATTCCTCCACCTGCAGCAAATTACCCCATAACTATGTTTTTTGAGACTGCACAAGAAGTCTTAGCAGTGATTTTTTTCCTTCTTAGGGAGGATGATACGAGATAGTCACTTAGCAAGCTTTAGGATTCTTAACCTTGATGCTATGTCCTGATGTTGTTTTAAATATTCCCTCTTACCTAGCTAAGTCCATCAATATTCAATTCCAAATTTTTCATATGACTGGCTATTTCAGATATCCATCCATTTTGGTCCATTTGTTTCTATATGTACATGTAAGTAAATTTAACCATCTAAACCTGAACATGATGGATTCAAACAATCAAATGAGGTCAATGGTTGAATGGACCCATGTCATCAAATGGAAAGATAAGAATAAGGGATTTTCTAAATATTTTTCATCTTTTATGGCTATTGTATATTTTTCTTTGAATAATCAGCAACCTCCAAGGATTTTTTTTGAGCCAAAGGAACTTATGCAACTCTATACTAATCTGAGAGTGGGAGATTGGTATGCATTTGAGGAGTACACAAAAATAAGAATGTATGGAATTTACGTAAATCCATATCGCCTTCCAACATTCTTTCCTATGAGATTCTTTTCTATGGAATTTGTAAGACAAAGTCTAAATGCAGACAAGATTCATTTTCTTCGTGGGTGCAGAAGATACATTTTTAAATTAAAGAGGGTAATTGTAGGACCATTCATTGTAAATAAAGGGAAATATCTTACACAAATTGACGATATGTTAAAAGAGTTTAATTTTGAGAAAGGGGGGAAATGGAAATATGATCCACATCATATAACTTCTAATAGAAAAGTTGATGTTGATTTATCACCCTATTGACATGATAGCAAATCGGAGCTGGAAATTTTTGAAAATCAAGAAACTTGGCCATGTGACAAAGTACAACAAAATATGGATATTGAAATCCCCTCTTTAGGGATAATACTTTGAAGACGAATTCTCCTGAGCAAACAAACATTGAAATGGAAGATTCATAGTCATAGAAGAAAGCTAAAGTTCAAGGAGAAGAAGAAGAAGATGTGCAAATTAAGTTGATTGAAGTTCCATCTAAACTGCCTAGTTTCCAAATGAAATTGGAAAATATAGAGTACACAACTTCTTCCTCTACTTCTATTAATCTTTTAGCACTTTCAATGTGATAGGACTCCATCTCATGTAGATGCCTTGCAAAACAAATACTAGCAAGGAAATAAGCCATAAGGTGAAAGGTGACATGACAACCCATCTATTAGTAGTATCTACCTATGTTTATCAAATTAGGTTTCTTTCTAATATGGATTGAGAAAGGAACCAATTCAAATTATCTCTCATGCATCATTTTGCTCAATCTATTCTTACAGTTCCAGATTTTAAAATGATGAATTTTTATATAAATGTGGGTGATCTACCCCTTCTTGACAAAATAAATTTGCATAAACAAGCTATGGAAATGCTCTATAGTGTTCTGCACACAATTTCATTAATAATATCTAAAGCAGAGAAACTCCTTGAAAAGGTTGGTAATCAATTAAGATAGGAGAAAGGAAATTCAAAAGCTAAATATATACAAAATGAAGAATATAAGAAGCTAATTGTCAAACTGGGAGTTGATCCATAAGAGAGAGAAGAAATCAAAGTGATACCACAAAACACATGAATGATTTCGAAATGCAGTCCTTAAGGAAGAAATTGAAGATGCTTGGGTCTAATAATGCCCAAATAATTGAGTTTTCCCAAGTTCAGAAAGAAAAGGAGCAACTACTAGAGAAATTAATACATAGAAACAGTGAAGTTGTTGACTTGCAAAAGAAAATTCAAAATTAAATATAAAAGAAAGGCAGCTTAATTTGGAAATGAAAAAAATAACCAGCTACAATGTGAGAAGAAGAATGCTCGAATGGAGATCAATAAGTTAGAAGGAAAATTGAAAGGAATTCTTCTCTAATAGACACAAAGCAAGATATTTGGAGTTAAATTATTCTGGACATGCATTCAAATTGGTTCTACATCAATATTATTGCAGAGTAGAAAGATCTATTGAAAAAATCACAACCAGTTATAAAAAGAATTGGCAAAGAAATGGGAGATAAAGTCCCAAACGAAAGGAAAATGATAAAATTATTAAATGACAGAAATCCAAATGAGCTCAGTGCTTTGGACGTAGTTGACAAAGCATCCTTTATTTCAGAATTAAGGAAAATCATCAAAAAGAACTTCCTCCATGTTTTAGCTTCTAATCGGCAAGAAGAAGTACAAAGAGCAGTGGCTTCATTTAATAAAAATTTTCATAAAAGAACAAGAGTGGGGTTCCAAATTGCTAAAATTAGAATGATAATTTGATTCCTTGGGAAGCCTATGAGAAAATTTTATCAAGTGAACAAAGCCAGGGTGATATAGCTCCTAAAACATTTGAAGCTCTGAGAGGCCAAACAATTGTAAAGTGTTTCCATCATGACTTTTAGCTGCTCTGGTGATCCAAACTTAAACAGGAATGCAATAAATTACAAATATAACCATAAATACAGAAATGCAACAGAAATAATATTTCATTTTATTAATATCAGAATACTGAAATATGCTTACAAACAGAATGGAAATAAACTAACTCAGATGATGGTAGCTTATCTATGAGAAGAGATGTGGCGGCTACACACCTTTGCATTGTGTTACAGTGAAGCTCAAAGGCCTATTTATTATTGAGAAACAATGGAAAACCATAAACATCCAAAAACCTAACCCTAGGGGATGAAGCACCATAATTTTGGGCCTCATTTGGGTAAATTGGTACATCAACTTCCCCAGGTTGTAAATTTGGCATACGATCTCCGTTTGGCTATCATAATACCTCGTTTCAAAGATCTCAAAGAGGAGGATAAAAAATTAAGTAAAGCTACTTAGGACTTTTTTGGTCCCTCTATTTTCCCTAAAAACATCATGTAGGGCCTCAAAATGGCTTCGGAAATTTAGGACCCAAAAAACTGCCAAAAATAGTAAATTATGCTACAATTAAGGAAACTAAAAAACTGAAAGAGACTGTTTTGGGGATCCAAGTGGAATAGGTAGGTGGAAACCAATATCCACTTAGATCATTCCTCTCCCCTTAGGAAGCAAGGTACCCATTTCATTGAGTGCCTCCATGGGATGGGGATACTTCTACTGAACTTGGTCCCTAGTGAGCCACTTGCCTTGGTGCAGGAGTTGGCCAGCTTTGACAACCTGATATAGTTGGATCTTTTACTGGTGAGTGTTGTTGATATATGTGTCCATTATCTGATCAGTTGTGGCCTATTCCATGCAGTCTAGGTTTAGATCTTTTGACGTGAGTTGTTATGCAATGTCGGATGTGTCCAGCAATGGTGGAAAGTATGGTCGAAGGCGGTCTACATTGAACACTGGGTGCAGACCAAGGAACAGTGGAATGCTGAGCTCGAAGGAATTTCCCCCTACAACCCTGGTGATGGTATATGGCCCATATTGGAGCAGGAGAAGCTTGTGGTGGGGTCCAGCAAGGCGCTCCTTCTACAAATGTAGCCAAAGTTTGTCGCCCACTTGGAACTTGTGTGACACCTGATGTTGATCATGGTGCTACTTATACTTAGCATTGGCTCTGTCCAATATGTCATGGACCTACTGGTGGATGTGTTTAATGCACTCAATGAATTTGTTATCCATGTCGGCTTCGGAATGGACATGAGCATAATCTGCTTGAGTAGCTACAAATGATATGGCCACATCAATGGGACATAATGGCTGAAATTCCAGACCTACCTAAAAGGGGTTGTGGCACATGTGTAGAATGTGTACGATCATCTTATTGATGACTTCTATTTGGCCATCAGTTTGGGGATGGAAAGTTGTGGACTTAGTGAGTTTGGTATCCAACATCGACGAGAGACTTGACTGAAATGAACTTGGGAATTTGTTTTCTCGATTGGAGACAATGGACTCTAGGATCCCAAAGTGTACCCACACTCGCCCAAAGAAGAGGTTAGTAGTGGACTCCGTTGTGATACTCTTCATTCAGTCCACCATAATGAAAATATTAGATAATCTATCGACGACCATGAAAATGCAGTCATTGTCATGCTTAGTAGAAGGAAGGCCCAAAATGTAATACATGGAGATGGATTACCAAGGTCAACTAGGCATAAGCAGAGGAGTATATAGGCATTTCTTCTTGATGGTTGGTTTGGCAATGGCACAGGTAGTGCAGGACTTAATGTACCTCCTGTTATTGTTCTATATTTTCGAGGTTGAGGGAGTAAATATATTGGACAAGTCAAACCACTTTTGAAGATGGGATGTAGCCCTGGCAGCTTCAGAGAGGGATCTCTCTTTATGATTTAGCTTGGTTTTTAAGTTGATTTTAGGCTAGTTATGATTGTGCTTGGTTGTTTGTTTGAATTTGTTTGATTGGTTTGGTTGGTTGATCTGATCAAATTGCTTTCTTTCCATTGGGCTATGGAGTCAAATAAAGTTAGATGCTACATCAAAAGTTCAAAAGAGTAATCACAGGGTAAGCTACTTACATTTACTGGATCTTTAAATTGAATTATGGAATCAAGAAAAGGTGTGATTCAATAGTGATTGAAAAGCATTTAAGGATTTCTTAATCAGACTTCAGAAGAAAACATACAGATTGTAAACGTAGCCCAAATAAGGCGCTTAATAACATATCTTATTTTTCACATATCCTATTTTACAATTAGATTTTTGCGGCTACAACCAACCTCCAAAATTTTTCCTTAGCTTCATTTTGGAGCCACCCTACCAACCTTTCACAGCACATTGTCTTACTTTGTCAAGTACACAAGCTTCAGTGTTTTGCTTGAACTAAGGCAGCATGTCAATCACAACTTGATGCATTCCCTTCACAGGATGATCACCTAGACTTGATCTAGCTGCAGGCTGAGAAACTCCCCCAAGAAATTGCACAATTATCGAGGGAAACTAGCCTCCCCTCCATAAATTGCGCAATCTTGTCTAGCAGCCTGGTGGGCTCCATAATTGCGCAAATTTTCCAGTCAACCCTCACAGAGAAAATTGCGCAATTTTTCCCAACAAGGCTACTCAACCCAGAATTTACGCAAATTTGGGCAGTAGTCAGCTACTCTACCTAGAAATTATGCAAACCTCCTGGGCAACTAGCCTAGCTCCCAACCAGAAATGTGCATTCCCTTCAAGTAGTCGAAGAGCCTCTTGCACGTGTAGCTGAGTTGACCAGTTCCCTCTGGGACTGAGAAAAACTAACTTCCATGCATGGGCTGCTTCTCCCAAGGTAGCATGCAAAGGCATCCCTTGTTTTAGGGAACTATTTCAGGAAGTTGGAGGTTACATGCAAGGATCATTTCAGAAACCTCCCACCAAGTGTCGCTTTCCCTAGATTTGTGGCATACGCATCACAACCCTGATGTTATCAAAACTCATCAACCAGATGCTACATAGCTCATTCCTCACACCAGCCTTGCAACTTTGACATCCCACATCACATCTAGGAGCTGTCGACACATTCAGCTCAACTGCTTTTGGATAAGCCCGCTTTCCATGACTTGTGTTGCATTTATGTCACTTTTTGTGCTTTATCTTATATGCTTATTTTTAAAAGCTTGATTTCTTTGAACACTTGTTGTCATTTGCATGTATATTATCATGTCCTAGCATTGTTTCAGTTTTCCTTGCTATCTCACTACTGTCACATGCATAAAACTATTTCTTAGGAACGATTGCCGATTTGGTGACTCGCCTCACCAATATGCATGTTGTTACATTTTCTGAATCTGTCATTCACCATTTGTGTGCATGATCATCCACTTATGATTACACTCAGTATCACCATGCATTCACATTCACATTCGTGTTCAGTTTCCCATCGGCGAGTCTGGCCAACCTTGGCCCAGACTCTGCCTCACCAGACAACATTGCGCAATCCTGAGAGGGAAGGCTCTGCCTTCCTCTGTAGAAATGCACATTTCTGCCCACCAGCTGTTCCCTAGGCCTGCTTTGCGCAATCATGAGGGACAATGACTACTGGCTAAGATAATTGTGCAATGCAGTGATTGAGCCTGCAGCCATTTCTAGCTGAGATTGCGCATTACGGAATTCCAGTAGCCAGCAGCCAAAATGGACTATGCATTGTGCAGTTCCAGTAGTCAGCCAGTTTCCCAACAGCCCAGCCTGTTCCTTTCATAGTCTTGGCAGTCAGTCTCCTGACCTCCCAGCAGAAATTGCGCAAGCTTCATGATTAATCACACATGGATGTTGAAAGTCAGTTCTCAAGTTCATTTTGGTTTTTGACTGACAAATTTCTTGCCTTGAGTGTTACCATGTCTCCAGGTATTGTTAGTGTTCATTTGCCTCTCAACAGTGCAAGTACAATGGTTTCCAAGAGGGCAGAGTCGAAGACATCGTTCAGAGCACACCTGGAGATGCAATCGATCAAATGTCTATGAGCTTGCCTACTCACGAAAATATCAAGTTGTTCATAGAAAAGAACACCAAGATATCACAACGAGCAACATCATGAACAATAGCTGAAGGAAACATACCAAACGCAACGATTGCAGTGAAAACAACGAATGTAGTGAATACAACAAACACAACGAATACTACGAACACAACGAATTCAGCAAATGCAATAGGAAGGTTGTTGAAAACACAAAGCTGGAACAAAGTTGCAAGATCAAGTAGATCCATTGATGATGAAAGCAACTTTGGAGACTCAGGCAATGAGGTGATGGCGTCGCATGAACATCGCGTGAAGACAGAGAATGGAATAAATAAGGAGTTGCATGTGCTGAAGTAGCAACTCAAGGAAGAACATGAAGCTAACATACATATGAATGAGTTGCAGCAGGAACATGAATAGAAGTGGGCGCAACATGTACTCATGGATGAAATTGTGCCCATACAAGTTAAAGATCCATCATAGTAGCTAGCACAGAGCAGACATGGTGACCAGTTTTGTTGATTGTATGCAAGGGATTCAACAGCATGCATGTCATTGTGCACATGCATGCAATCCAAACCATTTAAGACACTCACCAAGGCGAAGACAAGAAGCAAGTCCAAATGGAGCTGAACATGTACTTCCGCAAGTTGACGTGCATGACCACCAACACACACTTGAATATCAACACAGACATTATGCATTAGTGTATTGGTGGTTCAACCGCACCCAAGAAGACCATGCACATGTTAGCAAACGAGTTGGATGATGGAGCCAAACCAATGCACCGATTGCAATGGAGGGAAGAGTTTGCTTCAACAAGATGTCACCATGAGGTACATACACACCATCACGGATGACCAAGTTTGGCATCAGCTCACCACCTTCACCATCACAAGCATGCCAAAGAGTCGGTCTCATCACGATAGACCAAGTGTTAGTGATGTCTTGCATGGCTTGCCCAAGCCATGTTGTCTCACATGAGTACATGTGCATTGTAATGTAACTTCATGTCAAGTGTAAGTCAAGTGTCAATCGTTGGATGTAACAGTCATAGAGTAGATGAAGAGTCATGAGAATATATGAACTGTCACAAAGGGGAATGTCAAGGGTCACCCTACGCTTTGCTATAAATAGTCCCTCATAACTCATTGTATAGGCTTTTGGTCAGCCAAGCTTCCGATAAGACTATCTTGGAGAGAGCTTGGACAGTATTGTAAGGCACCTCGGCTTCTCCACTAAAGGGAGCTAGTTCATCTCTTTGGAGGAGCAGGAAGATGTGGCTGTAATGTTCCACTATTGGGGCTAGCGGGTTTAAATGGATATATTGTATGATTGGAACTTACACTTCTTTATATAATAAGAGCCAACACATTTTCATGCATATGTTGATATTGTAGTTGGACTGTTCCGGTTGCTGTAGCAATGTATTTTGATTAACTTACGTGGTTGTGTATGAAATGTTTTGTATGCAATTGTATGAATCTTGTTGCAGATGTGTTGTTGGTTTAACCATCACTTTGGATTTCTAGTGGACTTGCTTTCCAGCTTTTGATGCATCTTCTCTTGTGTGTTCCCTTCCCATCTAAGTACTGTTACAGGTTTCCAAAGGGCACAATCATCTCAACCCACCTATGTTAGAACCTCTCATAAACCTTCCTTGACTCACTACAGCGGTCACACCCTTCCTACTAACAAAGTTATCTTACTTGCTTCTGTGTGAAATCGCGGTCAAGACATTACCATATGACTCACTGCTAGGACTCCTACACTAAATGGTATAAGGTCTAATTGGGACTTCTTACCGGGGAGATCCCCTTGACATGTTGAAGGGACTAGCACCATCAACATTTTTGGTGCTAGAAAGAGGGCCAAATGACAAGTTGTGTGCTCTCATCCAGTTTTGAACCTTTGCATACCTTTCATGGATTCTTGCACTCTTCTCCTTCTGTAATGTTTTTCCAATCGTGAAGATGTCTCCATCACGGGGGAGTTTTTGGATCTCTTTTCCACTTACATGTATGATGGTGAAGGTGAAGTGGCATGGCCTGAGTACTTACATGAATTTTTTTCCATGCTTCATGTGGAATATGGGTGTTCTGAAGAACATGCTAGATTGTTGCTTGCACACACACATCGTGAATATCCACATCATTGGTTACTCAGCCTAGCAGCTGACAACGTGCACTCACTTGAGCACTTCTATGATCTTATTAAATACACTTTCTATCATTTTGAACCAGGTTGTCTTGACCGAAAACTGTTACAACAATGGAAGGCTCTGCATGAATCAATTATTGATTTTTGGCAGCACTTTTGTGTCTTGCAGTTTCAAGCTTCGAGGAGAAAGATGAAATTTTCCTATCTTTGGGACTGGTTAGAGTATTTCCTTAAGAAATATGCTCATCCCAAGAAGAAGCTTGAGATTAAGTCTCGCTCAACATTCTTCATTCATGGAGTTGCGCAATCTCATGTGGATGTAGACACTGTCTCGACTGGGTGTCTACCTTCCCCTCATTCAACAACTCCACCATTGCCAAGTAATGTTGAGGATCATGCTCACACACCTGTTCATCTTTCACATCCTCCCAACATCACTTCACTTAATTTTCACATAGATTTGGTTGTGAGTCCTTTGAGTTCCCATATGCATTTTGTTCTTCAACCTCCGTTTTCGCACTCAGGTGTTCCTCCAGATTATACTGTCTTGTGTTCATCCATTCCAGAATCTTCACTTGTTGTGAACGAGGAACAACCCATCGACGGAGTTAGTGTTGCAAAACCAACATGTGTTGTCATTCATGAAGAGTATGAGTGGTAGCGTGAGCATCAACACTCAGCGAAGGAGGACTTCGTTCTGTTTGAGCCTCCTCCATTCTTTCCCAACATCTTTGGTGAACCTACCATCCAGATTTTGCATGCGTGTCTTCATCCACGAATGCACCCATTGTTGATCACTCGCAACAATCACCAGATTTTTTCCCATCATTTGACAATGGAGAGGATAAGTTATTTGTCAAAAATCCACTTGATCTTTCATCTGTCATTTCCGGAAACATAGAGGATAACTTTGTTCACTTTTTATCTACCCCTCTATTTGATTCACCTAATCATGAGGATGTCTATGAAATCATTATTTTTATGAACGTGGTGGTCATGGTCCATTTGTTTCCATATTTGATCACGATAATGACTCTATCACAGTTGATTTTTTGAAGTCACCAGTTTATGATGATCTATCTGATGAAGAAGTTGAAACACCCAAGACTGTCAAGTCACTTTAGCCCAAGATGATGGTTATGTCAGGATCTCACTCTCTTGGGGTTAGTCTCACTTCTGATCATGAAACTGTTCAATCACCCAAGGCTCCTCATCACTCATCTGTATGCATTGAAGATCCATCTCACACACATACCACAGTTCCTCCTCTCGAACTGCACGATCCTATCGCTCATGCATTGGAGGAATCCTACATTGCAAGCACTCGTTCACGACACAAGTTGTCTCTTTTTATTTCGTTTGCTTGCATGTCACAATCAAGAGTGTGCTTATGCTTCAAAGTTGCACACAATGTCACACATCACTATGATAAGTCCACTGACTACTCGTCATGCACTTGCACTCACTTATGTCTTATGGGAACTGTGAAACACGAATTGTGGTTGTCTTCATTGTTATATATTTCTTTCTTGTTGGTTCACACACTTGGGTTGCTTGCAGACCAAGCCTTAACCAACATGGGTCAACCAATGCACTAGTGGCTTCATTGGAAATATCACTTCACGTGATCAGGCCTATGCACCGTTAGTGTAGGAGTAGGAGTAATGTTTGTTTACAGCTAGTTTGCTTGCATGCTTGTTTGCTTACTCACTTTGTTTGTTTGTTTGTCTACTTGCTTGTTTTCTTACTTTATTTGCTTTCACTTTTGCTTCTACTCTTGCTTTTCTTTGTTGTTTTTTAGTTCGCTTATTTCATTCATAGGTTAGTTTCGCATGAAATCATGTATGACTCTTGAAACAAGTCGGGTGAAGTATAAGAGGGCTTGTACATTATCACTACTTGGTTATCTGTCGCCTTACCTCTGCATGAAGAACTTGTTACTTTTATTCCATGATACGTTGAACGAAAATACATATTGTTCGAAGTGAACCTTGGTGGAAACATAACGAATGCACACTAACTAGTGTCTGTTGGGTCCCTATAATACTAGTGATTACCCCATTACTATTGTAGTTATACCCCTTATTAATATTTTTGTGCCCCTATTTCCCCCATATTGTTATTACTCTGCCCCATAGAATCCCTCTATTGTTATTTTTGTGGCTTTATATTATTATTGTTAGGTCAGCTAAATTATATTGTGACTCCTTAGACTCCTATATATAGAAAGGAGGTTTTGTCATTTGAATCATCCAAGAATTGTTCATTTATGTAATGTAAAGGAGGTTTCCCCCTCGAAGAGAGGCTGAATTCTAAGGCGTTGATCTATCTTTTCTATCTTTTCTTGAGCTGGTTTCATAACATTTGGTATCAGAGCTTTGGATTCTAGGGTTTCACTGCTCCAAACAGGTCATCATGGCATTTTCGCTATAACTTTTTTCTGTGATGTTTCAGAAGTAGCAAAAAAAAACCCATTTGAGAAGAAATCGCTCTGAATCTTGGGTCCAAATTTCAGAGCTTTTCACGCTATATTTGCGGATATATGATTTGAGGAAGTTGGTCTTTTTCCAGACTCTTGAATTACATTCCAAATAGGTGACCTGGGGAAAATCGTCATAACGTTCTCTCTGGGGATCGGATTTAAATTTCGTAAGAAGGTAAAGAAAGAGGACAGACTGTAGTTTCTTGTATGCAATTTTCAATTCCAAAGGTAGAAACAGTGACTCGTGGCACGTCGTACAAGTTCTCTCTACTGAACTAGTCTATAATCAACTCACTGTGGGAGATTTCACATAACTCTTCCTTGGAGAATCCAATTTGGGTCAGACTTGTGGCATTGGAAAGATGACACAGAGGGCTACTATAGCTCACAAATTTAGAACTAGATGATTGGAAAGTACAGAAATACATCAGAGGCAATATCGAGCTCATACAAAGTGAAAAAAGGTGTGTAGATTTTCTTAAATTTTTGCTTAAGCTTGGTTTGTAAATTTATTTTGAAGGAATTCAAAGGGCATAGTAGAGAATTATTATCGGTAACTGATGCCCCGAGGAAAGAAAATGAAAACACCTAGTAAGGAACCTGAAAGCTCTAGCATGA
>APFE030865330.1:0-17011 GCA_000404065.3 Pinus taeda | reverse complement strand
TCTTTCCACATGACAATGAGCCTAAAGTGACAAGTGCTCAGCTGGACCTTTTCTTTTAAAGAGTCGAAAAGGATCAAAAGTGACTACTCTGGAAATCTAGACAAAGGGATTACCAAACCAATCACAAAACTGCAATATAGACCTTGGTGATAAATTAAAGAGAAATTACCAAGGACTTATGTACGATAGTCAATCTTCCCAAATGCTGTGTTCAGTTCATTTCGTTCGATACGGTGGTAGACACGGCTTCCTATGGATAAAGGATATGAGCCTATTGTGGTCTCCCAATATATACTTGATGGTACGTGGAGCACAAGTCTGTGCTAGCACTTGTTGTATCAAAGAGGAGGAATCACCCAACCTTCGATGAAAATGACAGTTACTAGATTTTATGATGTCAGAATACGTCTCTAGCCTAGACCTCTAGATGTGTTGCATTAGGTTCCAAAGCATTGTTAAGTTCATTGAAATTTATTTTAGAGTTGATCTTTCTTAGAAGTTTTCATTTCAATGGTTCACCACGTGATGTAGATTTAAAAAATCCTAAATGTGCAATCTACAATGATAAACAATCATTGTTCATTTTGAGCAATGAAAATCCCAGCTACTAGGGAAAGAAAATTACGATTCTTTCAAACAAAGAGAAAAGAGCAGACACTAAATGCACTTTTCCTATATCACTCTTCGTGCACAGTCTAAATGCAAATGCAAATGCATGTATTTTTTTTCATTCCCCTTAATGTGAAAATGCCAAAAAGGAAAACTAAGGATAGCAAAGATTTGAAATATTTCATTCAAAGCGACATTTCAACAATTTCTTTTTCAAAACAGAAAGGAAGACTAAACGAAACTTTTCAATTTCGAATAGAAAATGATTTCGACACTTTGAATGACAAAAAATCAAATCAAATATATGACAAAAAGTTCAATCGACTATTTCAAAGAAGGAAGACTTGACGACACTTCTCTTTTTGAAACAAAATGACAGTTACGACACTTTTTGTACCAAAACGATAGATCGATTTAAACAACTTTTTGACAAAGGATTGTAAATGATGGAAAAATACATAAAAACATTTACAAATTTTAATCAATGGAGGCTAGTCTATGTAATGCAAGTAAGCTTCAGTAATGAGATACTATTCATAAGCAGCAAATCAACTAAACAAAATTGAAAACAAGGACAAAAAACCCCAAATTTGAAGGAGAGAAATAGGTTCAGTCAGTCATCGTACCTTTGCTTCATAGAAACAAGTATGAATCGCACCTTCTACACTCAAGAAGAGCAATGCATACTCATTGATAGTGATAGACAGTGCGATGGGCCAAGGAGTGCAACTGAGGTGGGTTTTGGCTCAAATTTGCAGCTGATTTCAGTGAGTTAAGCTGAGCTATTATGGACAGTAAAGAGAAAAGTACAGAGGTATGATCTTGAGAGGTTACTGAGCTACCAAAATGGAATCTAGAATGCTTGTAAGTCAAATGTTCAATTCATAAACTAAACCAGATATTGACTAAATCAGCATTCATCTACTTTGCAATTATAGAGCAAGAGCAGTTCAAAGTCTACTTGGCTAACTTCAAGCTCTGTCTATAGTTTATAAAAAAAACAACACCAACAAACAAACATCTATTCGATGGCCAACCGATTCGCCATTTTGTTTCTGGGAAAACTAGTGTCTTTTCAATTTGCTAGCCCTCTAGGATTGGCATCTATCCTAGAAACAAACAATCAAAGGAATTTGGGATTTCCTCTATGTGTGATATAATATATCGAGATGCTTTGATAGTTATTTGTTACTATGTTTCTACAGGAACTCTCCAAGCGGGATAAGTATGGAGAGGAGTTGCAAGCTCTGTCAATGGGGGGAGAGATCAAGCAAGGAGTTAAGAAAAAGATCCAGGTTGGTTCCTTTGCCTCTCTCTTATCTATCATACATATAAGAAATTCCAAATTGCTTTGATTGTTTTTTTCTAGGATAGCTTCCAATCCTAATGGGCTAACAGATTGAAAAGACATTAGTTTTCTTGGAAACAATGTGATGTCTCCATTTCTAGAAAATCATATGAGATACACAAAATCTAGATGTGTCCAAGCACTAGTCTTCTAAGCAATCCAGTGTTGTCTCTCGGAGCTACAATAGACACAACCTTCAAATGTGAGAGTGAAAATTTTTCATATGACAAATTTTTGAGACACATGATTCAAGATGAAACTTTCAAGAAATTGACATATATGTTCAGATGCAAAGATCTCACCCTCACCATCAAACCTATTCTTTGAAAAGTGATTAGTTATCTTAATAGGAATTCCAAAACCTACCTTTTCAAAATCACAACTCCAAATATAGGTTTCATAAGGAGCCATTTCAAGGTAAAAATTTAAGATGCAAGCTCCACAGGGTCAGCATGTCATCTGGCCTCCTATTAGTGCCAAACTTTTTGATGGAAAAAATGTAATGCCAACAATGAGGGTATCTTCCTATTGTGAAGTCCCAATTATACCTCACACTATTTGGGATATGAGTCCCATCTGGTATGTGGGCCTGATTATAACCATGCTTGTTTGTTCTTGGCTTTTGAGTAAAGAGATATTAATGTGAGGTGAGTGTGAAATAATTGATAAGTGAGGGTGAATCAGCCCGTAAATGATAAAATTTCAATACAAAGTACAAGAACATGACAAAACGACAATAATATCAAGTATACATCAAGAGAATTTAGTTATCTAAAACCATCCAAGACATACAAGAGTAAGGGAGTACTAGAAACTAATTGCAAATTAGTTCACAACTAATAACTAGTGTAAGGTGTGGAATGAGAGAGAAAAGATTCAATAAACATAAATCCATAAGCTACAAATTATTTCATCAACATACAACTCATGTGAAAGAAAAAAATCACACATAATAAAAGTGCCAGATAACCATTACAACCATCATGAAAGTGCACAAGAATTTGTATGAAGAGTGAAGAGCTTCTTATTGAGAACGCTACAATTTCAAGTACATGTACCAGAAGGCCATAAAAATCCCATAGTGGAAGGTGGGATTCTCATATCATCTCCAAAATAAGTCCCCTAGCCTCGCCACAACTCAGTTCTAAATCACCAAGAGTAAGAGCACTCCTAGATACCGAAGTGCTAATAGCTATCTCTATGCTTGAAGAGTCAAGTGCTAAAATATCATAACTTAGATGCATGGGGATATATTTATACAAGTGGGTAGGTGTCCATTCACCTTTCCCATGAATTTTCAATTTCTCCATGACCTATCACATTCTACAGGCCCCTACATGAATTTTAGCATTTTAGCATTCTCACAATTATGAAAAAATAATATTTACAATAAAATAAATACATTTGACTTTGATTATGCACTTTGTAAGGAAAACGTTTCATTTTGTCAAAGATCCTTTAGTGTCTTAGCCAAATCCTGGGGCAACCCAAGTATTGGTGGAGCTACATGTGAATTATCATTATTTACCATTACCTTCATTAATTACAACATCTTTGGCATGTTAAAGGGATGATAGGAATTATAGTGAACCTTTTATACGATCCCCATTTTCATACCATACATTCTATTCCTAAGTGTCATAGAAAACAGAGAGGAAAACAATTTTGTGTATTCCCATACTAACAAGATTATTACTAGTAAGAGAAAACTCCCCATGCCAATGGATTCCATGCTTGCAAGAACATATCAAATTTGCAAGGTTATAACATGGGAAAGCATATGCTCCCAAAAAACAATGTTTAACATATCTGTAATTACAACAGCCATTATATCTAGAATTTATATCTTTGCCCTCTGTCTTGCCTCTTTTTATATTAAAAGGAAAATGTGACAATTACAATAGAAACAGGAAGCCAAATAGTGATGTGTAAAGTATATGGTGCTTTCCCAAGAAAAACATTGCCTTTACTAGTCATCAACCCAACCAAATCCTACATAGGAGATTGCTTAAGAGAGATGGTTAATTCGATTCCCTGGATTAAAACTGTAGTTCTATATCTTATGAATGGATTTAATATAGTTGTGTTTTCCATTGCAACATTTTCATCTTGGATGCCCCCTTCAAGAAGAACTCTAATAATATGTCCTTCGTCCACTAGATATGTACCAAATTTTCCCTGGGTTGAATCACCAAAACAAATAACATCTCCAATATTATCTCCATAAAACTTCCAAGAAAGTGTGAAAACATTTGAATAAAAAATATGGAAAATAATAAAAATTATGGATCATATTAGGAGACATTATTGATTTAATAACATATATTATAAATTTATAGGAAATTTCTACTTGTTCCATCTTCTTAATCCCTCTAGAATGTTTCAAATGAAATGATGCCACATCTCCCAAAACATATGTGTAACTATTACTTGTTTGCATTTTCACATTGTCTTTAATTTTTCCTTTCTCCATGACAAGTTGATCTTCAAACAACTCAATGTTTTCTCAATCACACCAAAATCGTATTAGTAGCTATGGAAGTTCCATTCTTTAAAAGTATTACAACCACCTTATCCTGCGAGTCAGTTTCAAAAGAAGACATAATAGTTCCCTTAATGAGATGAATACCTTTATTCTTATAATAGTACTTGTTATAGGCCATTTTGTCTCATTTGGTTAATATTCCTACAAACTGGATCATTATAGGCCATTTTGTCACATCTAGTCAATAGGCCTGCAAACCGGATCAATCAACATTTGTGAACACTTTGACATAATCCCTTCACAAAGCCCTAAGCATGATATCTCTAAAAAGCCCGAGTTTCTGGGTTTATCTGCTGAAAAACCATATTTTTGGGCATAACACACCCTACATAACTGAGCATATGCGTTGCAGTGTAGTCTCTCCTTCTCTGAGGGTGCATTGTAGTGCACCCTCCATAACTGAGTAGGCATGCTTATTCTAAAAATTTGGGAAAATTAGAAATATTTATGAAGCTTCCTCTTCCACAAACTACAAGGTGTTGTTTTAACCATTTACCTTGGATAAGAAGCTTGATTCCTATTTGATACAACCTTGAAGACTTCACCTCTTATCCCTTGAGCTCATCCTCCCATCATAAGTGGATCTCAAGCTCATTAATGTAAATCCTAAACTTCCATCCCTCTCCTATAAATTTACTATCATCCATAACATCATGGTTAGATTTTGGAGACTGATTACGCCCTCATGCTGCTACCTTGAATCTAATAGAGTCATCATCTTCATGCACTAGGGTGACACTGAGGTGTGCTTTGTGATAAGGAAGGACAAGTCCTCTTAGGGATATCTCTACAAGATCAACTACTATTCTTGGTTGTAAAACCTCTCCTATTTCTATTAATACAAAGACTATATTGTTTTCCTATATGTGTTATGTTACATTTACATTCATGTATTTAAATACCTCGCTTATTCATTGAGTAGAGTAATTGAGTTATGCAATGTAGAGGTTTTGGATCCTTGGCTTATTTTTGTTGTATGTGTAAGTTCTAATTATATAATTGGGAGTTGCGATTGGAGCTTACAACCCAAGAGGAAAATAAAGCTTGCGATGGATTCCAAGTAAGCCTCTTTCCCATTTGTTTGGGAGAATTTGGTATCTACGGATAAATACTAATTCCCTAGATAACTAGCTATATTTAAAACAATAGTTTAAAGTGTTTTAGACTTTTCCTATAACTAATAGATAATATGAGAAGATAGAAGACCTACTTGTAGTTCCACTTTCCTCTCATCTCCCTTGTATCGATCCTGTCGCTCCTTCCTGTACTTAATCCGCTTGAGAAGTACCCTGTAAACACAATAGAAAACAAAGAACTGATCAAAGCATACGATGTATTGAATATAAGTGAAAGGAATATGATACAATTCACACATATAAGCATTATGAAACAATACAAACATATGGGAAAAAGGTTCAAACACTTTATTAGATGGAAGAAGGAATTACAACCATTGGTGTCTGATTCAAAGCCATTCCTCTAGCGTGGATCCCATCCACATCACATCAAAAGCATGACAAACTTGTAGCATTACAATACTTGCTTCAAAGTCAAATCTCATAGCAGTATTATCTCCTTACAATTCAACATAATCTAGCCCATCATCACTTAGATGAGTGGTCAATTTATAGCAAGATGAAGGAGGTTTTGTCATAAATGGTGGCATTGAATGGCCTTCCATGCTTAGAATTAGTTCCATGGAGGAACAAATGAGAGGATAGTATGCACCTTAACTCATTCGTCATCCATTTTCGAGCTCATAGGAGTTGATAAGTGAGGGAACCTTCTAGATGACTCCAAAAGATAAGAAAATTCCCCAAACCCTATGTGAATTTCACTCATTCTCGCCCAACGCAGGTGAAAGGAAGCCTAAGTGCTCTGCAGAGTGCCCTGGAAGTGGACTCAACTGCTCTACAACACACCTTCATAAGGGCTTACCTGCACTGGTCCCTCTAGAGGCTATTTCTGGATGTCTTCAAGTCATGAAACTATCTAGGAAGGATGCATTCAAAGAGGTGATTTGTTTAGGGCATGAAGAAATTGAAATTACGGTTTGATGAGCCCTAAATCACTAATCTAGATGTTGGGATTTGATGTGCCCAAATGGATCTATAACACCATTCTTCAATTTCTCTAAGGAAAACTCTATACTCTTTGACTTTTGTTGTTATAGACCAATCCACAAGGTCTAGGGAAGGTAATTCACAGTTTCTTGGTAAACCCTTTTTCCTAGTTATCCCTTTATTTTATTTTGTGTCTTTAATTTCTAAAATAAATTAATTGACCTCAGAATAACATCTTCATCGTGGAACAACTCCTTAGTGGATCTTAGGTTGAGACTAATGGAAACAGTTCCCAAGTCTACTAGTCAAGGGAACCCCTTTGAAGGGAATCCTGTTCCTTTTCCTTCTTTTGGAAATATTAGTGCTCCTTATATGCGATGTTGTCCCTTCCTAGATTTACCGTTGGTTTGTAAGTTTAGTTATTTTCTACCTCTTTGGTTATGAATGTCCAAACTACTTCTCGACCAAGTAGTCCTCCACTTGAACAACATCAATCTCAAGTTGATCCTAAAGTTGACCATTTTCCTTCTTCACCCCTTTATTCCTCCTCACCTGATGAAATTCTTGATTCTAGTAACCAGGAAGTTAAGAAGAAGAAGAAAAGGACAAAGAAGAAGAAGTGAAATAAGTAGGGGGGAATGAAGCAACCATTTCTATAGATGCGACTAGTATGGAGAAACCTTCTAGTCAACCCCTCAAAGTTAAATTGCCTTGCAAGTTATTTAAGGGTGACCACCTTCTTAGAGATTGTCCTAGTATTCCCATGGTATTAGAAGTGTGGTCCATTGGCTCACATCAACCTTTGTTTTTAGCTTTGGGAGATCACGCTGATGACAAACCATCACCTAGTGATAGTAAGGTCCATGGGAAAAAGGGGAAAGTCAAGTTTCTTTGTAAATTATGTGAAGGGAATCATCCAATTCACCTTTTCTTTTATATGGATGAAGCATCCAAATTGTTTGGAAATTTTACTATTTCTCAACTGCAACTTTCGACTGGCTACTAGAAGCTTTCTCCTAGTCCTACACTAGTTGATGAAGTGATTGATCAAAATCTATCTAGAGTCAATCCCAATCTCTCTAAAAAGTGAATATAATGAATATGTTCCCAACCAACCATTTGTAGAGAACATGGTTGAATCGATTCCACCTTCCATTGATCTTACTTTTCTAGTAGAGAGTGATTCTCATACCACTCAAGTTCTTCTCATTTCTTTAGGTTCCAATGAACTAGGCATAAATCATCCTGTTCCCATGGCATAGTGGGACAATCCTCCCATTCCTACACCACAAGGGAGAAATTCTCCCATTCCCATAGTAAGAGGGGGTAGTTCTCCCATTCCCACAACACCCCCTCCAAGTAGTATGGTCACTTCTTGTGATTGAAGTCTAATGGAAGGATATCGTCTTCCTCTTTACACGCCTTTAGATATCATAGTACAAGATTATAATATGATCGTACTTGGCATGGTCGTAGATGAAGGAGAAATGTTAGTATTATTTCCTCAACTGCTTGTCAAGATTTCGGTTCTCCCCAGCTTATGCCCATTACGCAAAATCTGTTGGCTTTTAATAGAGTAACTAGTCAACCATTAGGGATCCTTAGTTTAATATTACTTTGGGAGGAAATATTGTCTATATTAATGTGATGGTATTACAAGGCCCTTTGGATTTTCATTTACTCCTTGGACATGACTATGTTCATGACATGGGAGCTCTTCTCTCTTCACTCTTTCATGTGATGTGTTTCTCTCATGAAGGAAGAATCGTGACCATTGACCATATTTCATTTGTTGGTCCTAATTTGACTCCTAATAAACCGAATTCCCTAAATGGTCCTTATATGCAAGTGGTATCTCCCTCGTCACATATTAACTATGTGGCAACTTGTTTTAGGTTTGTGTCTATTGATGATCTAGTAGGTGATGTAGTTCATCATGTACTTGAGGCATTGGAGCATGATATTTCCATTAGATCCCTTGACATGTATCCGTCCCAAAGTGTTGTTCTTCCATCTGATGAGAACATCTTGGAAGCCAAGGCCTCCTGGAGGTCATGATCAAGGTTCCTGGAGAGTATTTCCTTATCTTGTGTCAAGCTCCTTAAAAAATGAAACAAGGTTTCCATAGAGGAGTTCCTTTCCTTGTGTCAAGCTAGTTAAAAAATGAAACAAGGTGTTGAAGCATAGTTCCTTATCCTATTTCAAGCTCGTTAAAAAATGAGATAGGTGCCTTGGGTGTAGTTATTTTCCTATGTCAAGCTTGTTAAAAAATGAAGCAAATCCATTTCCAATTTGATTATTTGATTATATCTTGTAAATTCCCAGTCGAATCATTCACTTGATGTCATAAATAAACCCTCATTCCATCCACTTGTTAGTAACTAGTAGTCTACTTAGGTGAATGAAATGAAGCTTGGGGGGCATGTGCCTAGAATTGAGTCATTATGTTGGGGGCATGAAAACTTATTTCAAGCATATTTTTTCTCTGTTTCAAGCTTGTGTAAAAATGAAACCACTCTCAAGCATAGTTTTTCTCACGTTTCAAGCTAGTGAAAACATGAAACCATCTTCAAGTATTATCAATCATAGTTTCCACATATTTCAAGTTGTTAGTCCCCTATACTACTAGTGTAACCCATTATTTTTATTAGTGCAACCTCCTTATTATATTTTTATTCCCATGTAGTCCCCATATTGTTATTATTGTGCCCCATGGAAGCCCACTATTTTTTTGTAGTGCCCTTACATTATTATTGTTATGTCGGATCTGACTATATTATGACCCCTTAGACTCCTATATATAGGAACGAGGTCTTGTCATTTCTATCATCTAAGAATTATTCTTTTGTGTAATGTAAAGGAGGTTTCTACCTCAAAGAGGGTAATTTTGAAGTCTTTGATCTATATTTTCTATCTTTTTGTGAGTTGGTTTCATAACATTTGGTATCAGAGGATTGGATTATAGGGTTTCACTGCTCCAAATAGGCCATTGTTGAATTTTCGCTATAAATTTTTCCATATGAAGTTTAAGAAGCTAAAAAATACCATTTGAGCTGAAATTTCTCTAAACCTCGGGACCAAAGTTCAAATCTTGTCTCGCTATATGTTCGGAGATATGATCTGAGGAAGCTAGAGTTTTTGCAAGCTGCAAAATTCCATCTCAAATAGGTCATTGTGGGATTTTCTCTATAATTATTTTTCTACAAGTCCAGACTCTGAAATGAAAACCCATTTGAGCCGAAATATTGGTGAAGCTTGGGCCCAATTTTCAGATATTTTTTTTTTCTATATTTTCAGAGATACGGTCCAAGAAATTTAGGGTTTTTGCATACTCTCGAATTACATTCCAAATAGGTGATGTTGGGAAAATCGTCATAACTTTATCTCTGAGCATCATATTGAAATTTCTTAAGAAGTTACAGAAATAGGTGGACTGTACTTTTTTGTGTATTTTTTTTAGGTCCAAAGGTTGAAACAGTGACATGTGGTACTGCATACAAGTTCACTCTATTGAAAAAGTATATAATCAAGTCATCTTGGGAGGTTGGGAATAACTCTTTCGTGGATAATTTAATTTTAATCAGATTGGTAGCATGGGAAAGAGGACACAAAGGGATACCATGGGCCAAAATTTCAAAACTTGAATATTTGAAATTACATAGTTAAATTCGTTTAAATATAGAGCTATTAAAATCAAGAAAAATAATGTCTCGAATCAAGAAATAGAAACACCTAGTAAGCAAAATTGGATGGATGATTTGAAGAATGCGATCGAAGCTAAGATAAATTGTTTTATATGTGCCATGGAAGCTAATATTGATGGTATGGGAGCATATTTGTAGAAAGGTAGAGAATATTTGAAGAAAGACATGGAAGTTTTGAAGGACGGTGGGACAAAGCTGCTACAAGAAAGGCCTCCTAATGGTGAAAATGTAGTAGAGGAAACTCATGATGAGAAAAAAATAAATATTAATCATGATTTCATAGAATCTAACATTGGATTGAAGACCCACCATATTCCAAAGATTGATATGAATAAGTTTGATGGCAATGATCCCATGACATGTATATTATAGATGGAGAAATATTTTGATCTACATTATGTGCAACTGTTAAAAAAGGTACGTATTACATCTTTATATTTAGAACCGAATCAATTTTTATGGTATGGATGGATTTTCTCTCATAAAACACTTGTCACTTGGTCAATTTTCATGAAGGAAATGATAACACATTATGAGGATACAAAGAGAAACACCTTGTTTAGCTGATTGATAAATCTCAAACAAAAGGGTTCAATGGCAGAGCACATTGAGGACTTCCAAAAATTGAATATAATAAGGGTAAATGATATTCTAGAGAAGCAGATGATTGATTTCTTCATAGGGACTTTAAGGGATAACTTTCAACATGAGGTTCGTCTTTAGGAACCTGATTCATTGGAGAAGGCATTCAGGCTGGAAAGAAAAATTGAAAGAAAAATTATGGCAACAAGAAATCCTACCACTCACAATTATAAAGATGGAAGTGTTGTTTCGCCTAGCCTTGCACAACCTACAAGGTTGACACCAGAACAATTGAAAGAAAAAGGAGAAAATGACCTTTGTTACAGTTGTGATAGCAAATACACTAAAGGCCATAAGTGTGTCGAGAAGAAATTATTTTACATTGATTGTGAAGAGGAGGAAGAAAAGGATCAAGAAACGTCAAAAAAAAAGGATATACACCAGGAACCAACCCCAGAGAAAGAAGAAATGAATATGAACATATCTTGTAATGCATTTCCAGGAATCACCACTCCTTTAACTCTCAATATAGGACATATCAAGAAGAAAAAGGATGACCTCACTTTCGCTCAAAATCGAATGAAACAACAGGTAGATCAACATCATAGCGAAAGAAGTTTTGATATAGGTGACTAGGTATTTTTACAAATACAACCATACAAACAAATGTACCTCAAGCAAGTTAAGAATGATAATAAATTTTAACCAAAGTACTATGGTCCTTAAAGGGTGCTACAAAATATTGGTATTATGACATACAAATTGGAGCTTCCTGTATCTTCCTGAGTGCCCTCACGTTTCCATGTTTCATGCTTAAAGAAGGTTATACGTGACAAGCTCCTAGTTCAAACAATATTGTCGTAACTTGATGAGGAAGGAAAAATCATATTGGAACCTGAAGCAGTAATCGAAACAATAACCCTATGAAATTGATCAATTTCAGAGTATCTCATAAAGTGGAAGAAATTATTCGTTGAAGATTCCACATGGGAGGAGGAGAATTTTATACAGAATCATCCAGATTTACTCAAGCAATGAGGAAAAAACTTTTTGAAGGAGAGAGGCATGTCAGGTCCCTATAGTACTAGTGCAACCTCTTATTGTTATTAGTGCAACCCCCTTATTATATTGTTGTTCCCATCTAGTCCCCATATTGTTATTATTGTGCCCCATAGAAGCCCACTATTTTTATTGTTGTGCCCTTACATTATTATCTTTATGTCATCTCTGATTATATTATGACCCCTTAGACTCCTATATATAGAAATGAGGTCATGTCATTTGTATCATCCAAGAATTATTCATTTGTGTAATGTAATGGAGGTTGCCCCCTCGAAGAGGCTGATTTTGAAGTCGTTGATCTATCTTTTCTATATTTTTTTGAGCTAGTTTCATAACACAAGCTTGTGTAAAAATGAAACCATTTTCATCCTACCTCTTTTGTTTGCCATTTTTATGAGCCTATTTGTTGGCCAGATGAATCATTCTTGCGGATAAGACCGATCTCCCTAGTATCTAATGATATCTAGCAACAAAGAACAAGAAAATATATTTCTCTCTAAACATGTTTCAATTCAATAATGAATACTATGAAGTGTAAAAGACCCTACCTCGGTCCAACACTTGTTTGAGGCAGTTTTATCCCAAAGTCAGGTGTTCTTGCAAAACCTGACACACTAAGCACATCTCGCATACGCGTTAAATGAATATGCAATAGATCAGGAGCTCATAAAAAACATGTGGAGGTTGTGAGAAAAATAAAGCTTGATTGTATTAATTATGATAAAAGACTTTACACCTTTGCCTTTGTGCACAAGTCCTTTCCGGTCCAGCAGGGACTCCTCTCTTGACAAGCTCCTCACTCCGGGTTAAATGATATGAAAGATGTATGGCGATCTCCTCTCAGCTCAACAAGGAAGCTGGTCAAGCAGCATTTCCTTCATATCTTCAGTTTCCCCTCTAACCACCCCATGCTAAGTGATTTATGTGCAAATGGAGGAAGTGCAGGTCCACCATTGAAGGATAGTTCTTCCTTCAATGGGATAGGCACCTCATTCATGGTTGCCTCCCCTATAGTTGATGGAATGGATGAACCTAGGGGCGAAACTTGCCGTATACCTCTTATCAGAGTGACCCAGTAAGTCTTTTAAGAATGAACTCATGCCTTTTTAACTTTTACAGGGGTTCACACCCATCACTAAATATACAGAGCGGTCAGGTTCGCAGGAAACATGACCATTAGGTGCGACACCGCAGGTAATACTAGGAGAAAGTGCGAAACTAGGGTTTGAGACATTTTTAAGGTCTTTCTCCCATTTTCAAGGCTTGACATGAAGAGCTGAGCTTTAAGACTTGCAAAAGAGGGATGTATGAGTATTGATGGACTCACACAAACTGTAGAAAGTCATGGTGACAATTTTTTGTGTAACAAATTGCCCCTAAAGTGCGAAGTCTGTAGTAGATGAGGATGGTTTTTTATCATCTAAGAAGAGTGAAGGACTTTATCATTTCAAGGATCTTCCTGTGGATACCCCAGTCGAACCTGTAAAAACATTCAATGCAGAATATATATATATGTGAACATATCATTGCTGAGGTAGGCATTCCCATACTCAGATCAAAACTGACTAAGAACTATCTAAAAACTGTTCTGTTACAGGAATTATTTTGTATTGCATCACAAGTAGGAACACATGGACATAGCATGGTCGCAACCATCTATTCATCAATAGTCCACTATAGAATGATAACAAAATTCCTTGCAGCCTGGATGGTGGAAACTAAATCTAGGGTCTTCATTTCTACTTTCTAAACCAGTACGATTCTACCCATGTGAATGGATGTGTCGAAGTCGAACATGGGAGAAACCACTTGATTACCAGTCAATGATGTAAATTGTTAACAAGTGTGAGAGGAACCACCAGTAATTTTAATGGCCCTCAAAGTACCCAGTACAATCCTGAGATGTGAATGAATGAGTCGATGTCGAACATGTCACGGAATCCGTTGATCGAAGGTCAATGATGCAACCTGTCGTCAAAGGCAAGAAACCTGCCATTGAGGCATGCAGATTCCAAGGTACTGACGATTTCTATATCATCTTTCTAGATAATGAGTTGGAGTCGATAGACAGTGATCCGTCATGGGCAAGCCCATAACACGCAATCATAGATCAAGTCCGAAGAAATAAAACTAGCAAGAACTTAATTCAAGGATAGTCAATGATGGATGACAAATATTTGCAGGTGAATGGTTTATTTATACAGACCTCTTGAACACGTAATGACACAACAGATGGCTTGGTGACAGTTGACCCAAAGTTAATACCCGGAAACCGGTTGAAGACTTTCAAAGTGATTTAATTAACTGTTAGGTAAAGGATTTCCCAACCCAGGTGGATAAAAATGTCATGTTCAAGAGTGATGGAAATATTTTTAAACACAGAGTACAACAAACGGGTTTATTTTTCTCATTTTCCCCCGCCATTTCTGGCAAGTACCTCTTTATTTTTGACAAGATTGAGGAGGATAACATTTGCTTGGTTATAAGCTCATCCTTCAGATGAGTCCAACTTAGTTTAAATTAGAACCCTAAGAAGGAGTGGTCCGTTCTTATTTGTAATTGAACAGGTTCTTTACTGTGAAATTTTAATGAGTCCAGTATAGGAGAAACTTGGTGTTTTTCAATTTTAGGTAGTCAGAAGAAAAACTTAAGAAAACTCCACGGTTGTCCTTTTTAGTAAATTTGTGTCTCCCAAGCCCGAAAAAGTATAAAATAATACTTGAGAGAACTGCTTGATCATTATGACCAAGGAGTAATTTTCATGCTTAGTGCCTTCAATCTGAAAAAGTAAAAAAGTGACTGAAAAAACGTCGTTTTATTACCAATATCGAACTTGAAACGACAAAAGTCCGGCAATCTTTTCATGTATGCACAGTCGGAAAAGAGTTGTAAAAGACTGTCTTTGTAATGTTGTTTTAACGAGTATACAAAGAAACACTCGGCAATCTTTTCATTTTTTACGAGTCCGAAAAGAGCTTAAATAGGACTCCTATGTGTTTTTTGTCGAAAATGATCAATTTCACTTGAAACCCCAATATTTTGCACAAAAACTGCAAACATTACTCATATTTGTTTAAAAATTAATAAAAATGCATGAAAATGACCTTTTCAAAGTAAAAAATAAATAAATTTTAATTTATTTATTCAAAAAATCTTATAAAAATGACTTTTACAAGTTCATTTTTACCGTTTACCTTTGGAGTAAAAAGTAAGAGCTTTTGGTAAAAAACTTCCCATGGAGATTGCGCAAAATCCGATCGCTGGAATTCAGAACCGTCTTCTTTAGGTAATCCACAATGTCCTTGACTTGCATTTCATCCATTTCAAATTTCGTTTTAGGGTTTAGATTTTGATTTTTGGAGGAAATTTAGGGCAAAAAAAATCGCCCGCGGTGGTTGTGCAGGGGCGCCATGTGGCCCCTGCACACCCCGACTTTTTTGTACAAAGAAAAGTCAGGGTGCCGCACCTCACCTTAAGGAGAAGTGCGCACATATGCACTGTGTCTGAAAGGCGGAGTGCGGACCCCACAGAATGCGGATTTTCAACCCTACGTTTTCCATTTTTGACCCATAGAAGTTTAGAATGAAATTTCTAATCCACCTATTTTGCATTGTAGGTACCCAATATGCTTGTTTGGCGGGAAAGAGAGCATGAGGACGTTGATCAGGCTACATTGCTCCATCCGCCTTCATTATAGGCATTGAGAGCATGTGGGCTTTTCAAAATTTGGACCATACCTGGCATGGGGGCACAGGTAGACTTTTTGCAGTGGATGGTTAACGGATGGAGCATTCAGGACCAATGCTTCATTATTGGCGGAAACCAGCTCGAAATCGAGTTAGATGACGTATATTTTTTTACTGGCTTTCCCAAGAGAGGCGAGCAATTATCTCTTTTCGGATCTAGGCCAGGTGGCCAATCTGTCGCTAGTCTCCGACTAGAGTTTTGTAACAACCAGGATCCGGACAAACAGATAGATGTGAAAACCATCTCCCGTCCTAAACTGAAGGTTATTGCTTTTATTGTTACCAGACTCTGCGGGAGTGTAGCACTGCATCTAGCTATAGGCTCCCAGATGCGCATGGCAGTGGACTACTTCTGAGGCACCATTTTCAACTAGTGCGATGCTGTATTGGCCAATGTGAAGGGCCAATTTACTAGGGCGAAGCAAGGGCAGCTAAAGAACTTTGGTTATGGTTACTTAGTTTTCAGCTTTGCCCTAGAGAGGGCACTGATGTTGGTTACACAACAGCTCATAGTTGGGGCTGGACTTCCCCGGGATCCTTCGGTTATGCGATGGGTCGCAGTTATGGCCTGTCATCTAGATGAGGGTTTTGAGATCGTTTGATTCACCCCAGAGTACTTGCATTGGCTAGAGAACCAAATTTTTATCATTCAAGATTTTCCATATGCTGGGATGAATTATTGCGGCGATCCCGACATGACTCTTCCACCAGGAGAGCAATGTGATGACAGAGGTAAAAATTGTTTTTCAACATTTTAATTTTATATGTATGTTTTTGTATTTTTAACAATCGTCCAAAAACTAATAGTAAAAGTTTTTAAATGCAGATGTGGGTCCACGACGACCAACCGCTCTCCAGCCCTATGATCAGAGACAACCAGCTGCCACGACACCAGCCCCACAGGACCAGACAGCAGAGACTTTGGCTGAGTTGGAGAGCCACCTAGAGTGCTTGACTGCAGACATTCCAGAGACCAGCATAGATGACATTCCACTTCGGCTTCAGCTTTATGTGATTGGGGTCCTCGGACCTTTTAGGAGGTTCCTTTGTAGGGTGGCCCGAGCAGTAGTGTCCTATCGGGATCGTCACCAGTGATGGGATGATTGCTTTGTAGACCGATTTTTGATATAAATTTTGATACTATTATTTTTGCTGATCGTAAGGTATTTTTCAACCTATGATCGAGGATGATGTATATTTTGACACAATCTTATGCTATGCTATGATATTACTATGGTTATCTTGCAAAACATGTTTATGAGATGTTTTTAAATTTACTGTTTGATTCAATGCAAATGTCTATTTAACATTCAAGAAGCAATTGCATCTGCTAATGTATTTAAATATCTTGG
>APFE030865319.1:0-14099 GCA_000404065.3 Pinus taeda | reverse complement strand
AGTTACTTATATGTCAGATACAAACAATATGACTCCACCGTACAAAAGTGCCAAATGATAACCCATACATTCATATAATGACATATAAACAACTGAACTATAAATCACTTAAAGAACATAAGCAAAAATAGTCAAGAGATAGAAGTACCATTTATGACTAGTTCCATTTATAAGCTTCAAGCAACAATGATTTATCTCTCCTTGTTCTAACGTCTACCAAGAGTACAGAAGTGCAACATCAGTAGCAGATTTTAGACACAAACATTAATAAACCTTGATCCATCCATTCATCAAAACCACCTCTGAGGGCGCAAAAGTGCATGTTCTGAGGACGAGTTTTTGCAAAATCTCCAACCTTCTCTAAATGCATGAGAAGGGTTTAAATACTGCTAACTAATTAACTTGATTACATAAATTTGGGATCCGGTTTTCAAATGACCGTCCCTCTGATAAAGCAAATTATTTCTAAAATTAAATCTAACTCTGAACTATTTCTGTATTCGCTTCTTAGTGTTGTGAGTGTGCAGCATTCGTCTGAGAAGAGTCAGTTGGTTGCCTTTCCCTTTGTGCGTGTTATAAAAATAGAATTAACAAGGGTCAGCACCACTTTTTTGATAAACTATCAGATATTTTAGAGAATCTCCCGCTGACTGAATGTATACTTGGTAATAACTCGAATTTTTCTCAAACTGGATCTGCTTTTTCTACTTTGGTTTTCTGTCTTCGTGAATGACTTGATGAGTCAGAAGACTTTACTTTCCGAGCAATTCTCTGGATTGGAAACTGCCTTTGTTCTTCATTTCAGGCTTTTTTGTCGTGTAAGCTTCAGGTATCTTTGTAGTCATGCTGCTTTTGTGTGCCTTTCATCCTGAGCTTCAGATGGCCTATCGTTCGTTAGCATCCGCTGAGTGATACTTTGGAATATGTAGTCCTATCGTATGTGGTTCCTACTTCTGAAGAAGTCTCTTCTGTGGCCTCTGAGCATCGGTGCTTTCCTCTTTTCCTTAGATGTTTCCTGCAAAAGAAAAATTACTCCATTTTATCTCCTGTTTTATAGTTTGCGTAAAGGAAAAGAGTAAATGAAAAATAAAGTTTGATATGAAAGCTTCAGTTCTTGCATGTGTATAATCATGACATTCAAAGTGAACTGACTCTTCGAAAAACAAACAGTAGCCATTCATACGATCATTAATTTCTTTTTACAGGTGCGCACCTAATTCTGATTAAAGGACAGCTTTCCTTGAATGTTGTGCTGAGCAAGATTTCGCGTTCGTCGCAGATCGCATAACGTAGATCGCAGATTTGTATTATAGCATTATGGTATCGCAATATCGGATCATCGCAGATCACAGATTGTGGATCAGAGATCGCAAATCGCAAATCGCACGTCACAGATATTAGTCATTGCGTCTTACTCTATGCGGCTACTGCGATATGCAACGTCGCATATCGGCCGTCGGGGATTTCTTAAGTCTCTCTTATTAAGAGCGCTCATGGTAAATGCGATGTGATGAGTTTAGCATCGCTTCTTCGTGGTTTGATACGCTTATAACAAGAAGTGTTTCGTTTGCTTTGCTGCGATAAGATTCTAAGGAAAAACAAAAATATTCAAGGGGAATTTGATGAATTTTTTACTAAGGGTCCCCCATTTTCTCGGTGTTGTTGCTAACACCAAACAAAAGAGGGGGGTTGTTGGTGACCACAACAAGTCCCAGCACCCCAAGCAGTTGGAAGAGGGTGCACGACTATAAAACAGGTTGTTGTATAATGGCACGATATGACCACTGGCCCCCTACAGAAACAGCATTTGCGACCTGGGGATTCACTGCTACAAAGGAAATATGGAAAGTGACCATTAAAGATACTGCTCATGGTATGATGGCACATTTAAAGCACCTTGAAGCAAGTGGCAGGCCATTAAAGCAAAAGCATAACCGTCCAAATCGCATTTATGAGCTATCACACAAACAAGCCACCGGTTTTTGGGTTCAATCGATATATAAACAGCGCAAAGGTCACACCACCACATCATACTGTCCGGCAAGAAAATCGGCCCATATTACCTACGTCATGAGCAACGAGAAAGTTGAAAACAGTCCATGGTTTCTGGCATTGCCACAACAATACAAAGATATCATCTTAAAAGCTCAAAGGCCTACCGCCAATAGTCCACAGCCAGCATTGCCGCAAGAAGCAGAACACTCTATATCCCCACAGACGCTGAAGACCAAGAAGAAACCTCCACTCCTAGAATTAGTTCGGTGGTCGCCACAACACCTGCAGGTTGACAAGTCCACAATGAAGGAAAAAGGTAAAACTGTTATCATTGATAGTGAGGAAGAAGCAGAAGAATCTCCCACAAGGATCAAAGAGGACATCTTTGAGGAAGACCCTGTACTGCCGGTGCAACGACCCAAGTATATGCCCCCAAGTAAGGGGACGAGCAAGGTACCTACAAACCTGTATGATTTCAATAGTATAATCACTACCCCCTCTCTTCCGAAAGATGTCCCAGTAGAAAATTTGGTGGTTGGTCGTGTCGCCATGATGAAATTCAACGATTGCGACCTTGCAAATCAAACAAAATCTCCCCATCTAGCGACGGATGGCTTAATGGACCATATGATGGAAGGCATGGTGACCACTCTACAGCCAAAGGAGTGGCTGCAAAAGGTGGATGAAGCTGGATTATTTTGTCTCTTAGTAATTTTGCACTTTCTCTGACCCCCTATTACTATGATAGTCATCAAGCAGCTGCTCTGTCTAGTGCATAAAGATACACTATGGGTCGGTAAAACCATCTGTATCATAGCAGAAATTGTTCACCGAGTCTCGCATCTACCCTGTGCTGGATGAAATCCTCGAGAAATTACAGCAAAAAGTAACGATGTGGGAATGATAGAATGACTAAAGAAGATGTATAAGCTCACCAAGGGAACGCAAGGGTACGTCATTGACAATATCTCCAACAAAGCAGTCTGGGTGGCCACTTAATTGCTGGCAAGAAAAGTAATGAGGAAATGTCGGAGCTCTGAGGTCTCCATCGTAGTTATTGCATTGGCTGAAGAATGTACCGCTGGTGAACGATTTAATTGGTCACAGTTTCTTTGTGAATAATTTCTAGCCAATTATCACAAATTCCAAGAAGAGGGTAAACTGTTCTATTATGTGTGGCTACTACTGTCCCTCATGCTGGTTACTACTGAGTTGCCTGATGACAGCCAGTTTCCTATTTTAACCCCAGAATGGTCGAAAGCCATGCAATATACGTCCCTCTGGGTGACCAAGGACGCAAGAAGAATTCAGGGAATTAAGATCTTTTGGGTATTAATGGACACGACTGTGCGTCAATGGATCAATACGTTACCACACTTAACAAATGAAGTTTATGAGAGTAAGAAGCACATTGCAGAATTCAAAGCAGATATGCATCATGTCTACATCTGGGCGCGGAAGGACCCAGCCCAGACATGGACCCCTCTCCCGTTCATTGTCACTAATGGCATTGTTCACAAGATTGTTGACGCTTGGCCCATAGCTTGGCGAGGACCCACGGTAGTGGAACGAGATGAGGTTGCGATTCAGAAACAAAAAGAGGCAGCCAAGCGCGCCGCACAACAAAAGCAGAATGAACAGTATGCTGCAGAGGTTAAGGCAGCGCAAGAGGCAAAACTCGCAGCAACAGACAAAACAATACCAGGCGCCGAGATACCAGCAAAGGACAAAGGCACTCAGAAGGAAACTACTTAGCTAGCCACAACGAGTACCCCACTAAAGCGCTTAGCCACACCAGAGCGACCAAAGGCAAGAAAGAAAGCAAAAGCATCTAAACCTGATAGTGAAGTTACCACCATAACGGAAGACAATCTAAATGACATCAAGAACATTGTTCGTGAAGCTACTTAGGAGGCAGTCGATGAGGCTATGTCAGAGTAGCACATTGTGTTGGGGGAGCTCTGGACACAGTTATGCGAATTGGGATCAAGAATTGCGTAGGTAGGCCCTAGCATTTCTACAGAAGCCTCCAGTATGATAGCTATAGAACCATTGCTCCAAGCCCAGGTTGCTCAGTCTACTCTGATTTCGATAGGCGTGTTGGTCACCAACCAACTAAAAGACCGAGTAATACTAGAACGACTTACCAAATTGGGACTGAACGTGGTTGCACTCCTACGTGATAGTTTGCAACAACTTCACAACAGCACCACAATTGAACTTCATGCAAGGGCCAGCCGCACCGGCCAGAAACTCAAAGAGAAGAGAATTAATATTGAACAGCTACAGCTCCAATGCGATGAAGCAGTCACCCACAAACAACAGATCGAAAAGGTAGTAGCAGATGCCTATTTGAGTGCTCAGGCGATAAATATTACAGGGGAGTTGACCGTTGAAGCACAGATTCGTACGTTGGCAACGGAGTTTCGAAGGACCAAGGAAGAGGCCACACAACTGCAGCTCAAACTCAGTGCGCAGATCGCAGAATTGAAATTGCAGGCCCCACCACCAACGCCTCCAGAGGTAGTAGTACATCGCCAGAACATTATTGATATGGGGCACGCGGTGCTTGCACGATCACTTGAAGAATGTACTGAGTTGCTAACTATCCTTCAGGAAGTTCCCACACTCCACAAGTTGGAAGCAGAGGTTCGGGAACATTAGCATGCCTACGACCAGCTCCAGGAACCGCGCGAACCATTGCCATCCCGCAACGGTTGGCTAAGATGAGGGATGTGCAGGACATGAATCTCCAAGAAGAAGCCGTGAGACAGAAGGAATCCGTGGTGAAAGCTCGTATCCAGCCATGGTTGGACGAGGCATTTGTAGTTTCAACCACCATAGAGCATAAGGTAGCACACATGAAGGTCGAATGTTCTAGGATGGAGACAGCTGAGATAGGGGCAGAAATATCGATACCACAGGTGGAACGAATGCAGCGTATGATGGAAGAATTTGCTGCTAGTACTAGTGATGCACAGAAGTTGTTGACTGATCTCCGCGCAAAGATGGACACACCAGCTCAGTGACTCGGGATGAGTCATGATGATTGTGTTGGGGGACTGTTGGGTAGCGAAAGCCCTGTAGAACGAGTATGGGGCGTGAAGCCTAGAATTTTGGGTAATATTAGGGTAAAAGACTCAACAGAAAGTGTGGAGCGCAAGCTATAGGAGGTCGAGTCAAAGGGTAGTCTGCCTGAAAATATTGTAATAGAGTCGGCCCGTGGTGGGATCGTGAGCCAAGGGAAAGTATAAATAGAGTGAGGCTCTATGAGGGAAGGGCAGTTAAGTTTTCTGATTTTTGATTCTATGATGTAATGGGTGAATAGTTTGAGAGAAATTGTAAGTCTGAGTCAAGGGAGTAGGATAGAAGGTAGAGGCTCTGCAGCTATGTGTGTAGAGGCCTGGAAAGTCCACAGCTGTGTGCGCGGACCCCTGCAGTTGAGTGAGTAGGGTGGATTTGGATGTATTGTGGAATATTGATAATAAAGATAAGCTTCCTCTTATTCTATGTTGCTTGCGACTATACTCTTTTATGATAAATGTACTGTTATGATTTTTGCATTTGCCATGGTTGAATTTATGTGAACTGGATTAATCTTGATGTGCAAAGTAACCAAAAGTAATAAATGTTTGCTTAAAGACTGTTTTAACTAGATCAAACCAATAATAAGTGATTCAATCTGTACTAAACACAACAAAGGTATTCCGATCTGCGTGGATCTAGCATAGCGCGAGGCTGCAGAACAGTGTGCAAGCCCCAAACCACATCCAAGATATTCCCAGGATGCGGAAACCTAGTTCCAGCACCCTCCCCTACTACCTCGGGTGAGACCTCAGTCCACGCTTCGCGGGATGTTGCTGAAAGGGCCGGTAGCTGTAGGATTTGTTTGGTTAAGCCCATATAAGCCAACAATCACTCTGCGCTAAAATACCTGACCAATAAGCCTGTGTTGGGGGGCAGAATCTGCAGATGGTTGTTATTGTTCCAGGAGTATGATTTTGAAGTTATTGTGAAGCCTGGACGACTGAATGCGAGACCAGACCATCTACCATGCATCGAAACATGGGAAGAGCCCACCAATTTGGAAGAAGGATTGTCTAACGCGTATCTATTTGGAGTGCACATCATGGATGGTCATTTTGAGGATATAATACACTTCCTAATGATAGGAACTACCCTAGAAGGATACACCATCTAGCAGAAGAAGGAGTTAGTGGTGTGTGTGGCAGATTTTTCTGTCATTGCTCGACATCTGTACAAAATGGGATCTGATGAGATATTGCAACGATATGTACCAGAGTTTGAAAGAATAAGCATCCTTGTGAACACTTATGGGTCACCACGGGAGGAAATTATGTAGGGAGAGTGACCACACAGAAGATTCTACGCTTAGTGTTACACTAAAATTTGTCACCATGACTATCTGTAGTTAGTATGGCTCCATCAACAGTCATATTATCCTCCTTGTCAAGCCTTATACCTCTGCTCTCCATGTCAAACTTCAAAAAAGATAGAAAGTCATTAAAAAACATGTTTATCTCTGGGTACGCAGGTTCTCTCTACCTTGCCTGCGTGTACGCATCCCAAGCTCATTGTACCTGCGTACTTGTACGCTCTGTAAGCCAAGGGATGGGTGTGTATTCCTGTAAAGGTCAAAAGGCGTGAGTTTCATCTTAAAAAAGTTACTTGTGGTCACTTCTAGAGATTTCTAGAGATTGTTTGACGTGTATTGAGCGCCTCCAGATGGTTCATGCATCCATATGAAAGAGGAACTTATCCCATCAAGAGAGGAGCTACCCCATCCAAAAGAGGGGCTTATCCCATTGATGTTGGACCTGATTAACTTCCTCTAGAACATTATAAATACAGGCATTGGGCCAGAGGAGGGGGGGTTGAAAGCTGAACATTCCAAAGGGTAGATGCTGCTGGAATTAGGACTTCCTTGTAGAAGCTTGTGAGGAGAGATTACCATCCTTTCTTGTTTCATTTGGAAGTGGATGAGCTTGTCAAAGTAGAGGAAAACTCTTGCTGGACCCTGGGAGGAACTTGCACAACACCAAGGCTCAGGTTGTAATGGTTTCTTTTGTTTCCTATTAATACAAATAAGTCCATTCTTCTCAACAATTTGTTATTAATGAGTTGTTTCATATACTCCTTGGTCTGTATGTTGAATATGTTTTATTTATGAGATATTCAGGTGCTATTTAATCGTTCGATTGTTAGTGAATGCAGGTTTCGAAGTGAAGGAGGAGCTCATCCGGATCGACGAGGCTGGACTACTACAACAACGTTGGACTACAGGTAGGATCTAAACACTTGATTTCTTGTATGGTAAATGCATGTTTAGAGAAGGATTGCTCTTAATTGTCTTGTTTGTCACTAGAAAGTCTTAGGCTTCTAGGGAGGTTGGTTTTGTCCACAAGATTAACTCTTTCCGCATGACAAATGTAACCCATATTCATGCATTCACCCTTGAACGTTTAAAAGAAAACACTAAATAATTTAAATCAAAACTTATAAAAGGATACACAAAAAAAAAGCTAGTAAATCTAAGATATACAACCAAAAAAGACTAGTAAATCAATATTAAATTATTGAAATTTAAATCAATATTATCTAATCCATTTTATTATTATAATTAATTTTCAATTACTAATATTGGTTTTTAAATAATATAATAAATATTGATTTTTCTTTCATATTAATTTATTAATATTATATTAATGTATTTTTTAACATTTTAAAATGAGATTTTTAGTAGCTCACAATTAGTTAATTTAGTTTCAAATATTTTAGTTAGAATGACACAATATCACCTAACACTTTTACACTTAACATACTTCATGCCTACACTTGGTCAAGTACACAGTTGGTTTGCCTACATTTAATTTCAAGAAAGGTTTTATGACTAATAAAAACAAGTTGCACACAACTTGATGGTAAAAAAAAATTAGCTCCTAATAAATCAAAGCAATTAAATAACATTCTAATTAACATCCTTTAAATTAAACAGTTAACGTTGCAATTTACTACTTGTATAACAATGTCCACCTAGTTTGTGGAAAATGACATAACCCAAGAAATCAATTTTAACTTTGTGTTACAATATTTTTTAATTTTTAAAATGTAATTTATTTTATATTTTATTGATAGTGGAAAGGGTAAGATGTGAGATCCAAAAAATCTATGCAAATTTGTAGTAATGCATTCGAGAGTCATTCTAATTGGTATTCAATTGTCAATTAATAACTATAATATAAATTTCAATGTAAATAAACAAAATGTCATATATTAAACAAAATAAATTTGATATATATATATATATATATATATATATATATATATATATATATATATATATATATATGTAACTCCAAAACATGTTTCTCTGTGGAAATACATCCAAACTCCTTGTTGTTCCACTATTCAAGTCTAACCTTGAATTCCTTAATCTTAAATTGAAATGTATGCATACAATTTCGGCCTTGAACCTGTAATTTGTCCCACCAATGCTTAGATTTGGATAGAAAGTCGACATCTTGTTACCATAACCCTTCAAATCTGAAGGGGCAATTGTGAGGGACCACTTTTAGGTCTAATTCCAAACCAATTGGCCAATGGTCAAACCGAATACTAGGTAGTATAACAACTTCACCAAAGAGATCATGTTCCAGTAAAGCTTCGAAAACTACAAATAAATCTAATCGGCTAGCTACTTGGTGTCTTCTGCCTCATTGATTATTCCAAGTAAAGACTTCATTGATAGTATTTAAATCAACCACTTGGATTTAATGAAAAGGGTCTAAAAATTGTTGTGCCTTATTTTTCTCAAGGGATTTCACTAGATTGAAATATCCACAGACGATCCATAACTTATCTTGATGGAGAGACTGGATTTTTTTTAACATTTGTGAGAAAGTTTGGATTTTCCTTGGGCATGTGGGGGTTGTATATTATTATCAAGCAACCAAACTCCTTTTGATCCTACATGGTGAAAGAGCATAGAGAGTATGTGGGGCAATGTGATATAATCTTAGAATGAAACTTAATGTGGGTTATAGAGAATGGAAATACCGTTGACACTGCCTTTGACATCCATATTTATCATTTTGCATCCTCCCCAGCATTTATTGTCAATTTCCTTAACCTTTTCCCCTAAAATGTTTGTTTCTTGGATCACAAAGATAGCTGAATTTTCCTTCTTTATTTGGTCTCTAAGATATCTTTACCATCTTTGAATTATTATTGAGAGAATAGGTAGAAACTAATTTCTTTGAGCTTTCTTTGTACCTCAAATACCCTACCTATACTTGGAATAACTACTAGGCATTAATTCTCCTAATATATAAGAAAAGTATTTGATCAGGTGCTCAAAATTAGACTCAACAATAAAAGTGTTAGAATCTTGTTAAACTTAGCTTCAGATCGCAGAGCTTGTCATTCTAATTCCAACGGTGCAAATGACACTCAAATCTGAGCTCATATGCAAAAGTTATATCAAGTCAAAGTTGAGGTTTGACTTGCTCACATGGCAGGATTGGATGATGTGGCAAGGTCCTTCAGTGAATGAGGAGGTTACAAGTGGCAGGTCACCATTGGCCCCGACATTTCACAAATCACAGTGGTAGGCAGATCACCATTTAAAATCGGCCCTAGAACAACCAGGGTTGTGATGCCATAAATCTCAATCACACTTCACAAAAGATAGGTGTAAAGGTGTTAAAGGGTCGACCCGGATTTGTGATGCGATGAATCGGTCGGGGTTGTGAAGGAGAGGATAAAAATAGGGAAAGAAGGGGAAGAGATAGACAGGGATACATAGATATGGAGGGGGGAGAGAGGAGGAGAGAGAGAAGGAGAGAGGGAGGGAGATAGTGATAGAGTTGGAGGGTGTAGAGAGAGTGTGTGTATGATGGGTGGAGAGACAGAGGAAGGTCGGAGAGAATTGTAGAGAGAGAAGGAAAAAGAGAGAGGACTTGAGAGAGAGGGGAGAGAGATAGAGTTGGAAGGGGAAGAAAGACATATAGAGAGAAAGATGGAGAGGGAGTGACAAGGGAGAGATGGAGAGTTAGAGAGAGAGAGAGAAGGTGGGGGGAGAGAGAGAGAGAGAGAGAGAGAGAGAGGGAGAGGGAGAGATAGATATGGAGAGAGAAAGAAAGAGCGTGACACATGTTTAGGTGGTTGAGATAGAGAGAAAAATAAGGAGAGATGGAAGGAGGTATAAATATAGATAGCAGGGGGGGAGAGGAAAGAAGAGAAATAAAGAGAAAGTTAGGGAGAGTCAGATAGAATGAGATGGGGAGAAGGAGGGGAAGAGAGAGAAGGAGAGAGGGAGGGAGGTAGACACATAATGGAAGGTGGAGAGAGAGGGAAGAAGAAATTGTCTCATAGAGACAAATACAGACATAGAAGTTAGATCTAGAAAGTCATGAATATTTAAGATTTTCAATGTGGTTGTTGATTTCTAATCCTATTTGATCACATGCACTATAAGCATTGATTTCAGTGTAGATGTCGATTTCTAATTCTATGTAATACCTTACTAATACCTTACACTAGATGCATTGATTTTAGTGTCGATGTTGATTTCTACTCCTATTTGATTGCTTGCATAGGATGCATTGGTTTAAGTGTAGATATTGATTTGTAATCCTATTTGATTGCTTCCACTAGATGCATTTATTTTAGTATAGATGTTGATTTCTAATCATTTTTTTTTGTTTGCACTAGATGCATTGATTTTAGTGTAGATGTTGATTTATGATTTGATGCAACAAGATGTGTGATGTACATTAATTTCAAAGTAATTAGATTAATAGTGTGCATTGATTTCAGTGTAAGCACATCTCTACCTCCTCCATCTATATCTTTATATCCCATTGTCTCTCCTTCTTTATCTCTCTATCTCATCCCCTAAACCTACACACTCTCTCTCCATATCTATCTATCTATCTATCTCTCCCTCTCTCCCTTTCCCCTTGCTCTCTCTCTCTTCCCCTTCTCTCTCTCTAACATTTCTGTCTCCATATCTACATCTCTTCCTCCCTCCATGTCTTTGCCTCTCTTCTTCCCTCTCCGCCCCCTCCCCCCCATCTATATCTTTATCTCCCCTTGTCTCTCCTTCTCACCGCCAAAACATACACATTCTCTCTCAGTGTAAGTACATAAAAAATATTCAACCATAAATACAAAACTTGAATTTTCATCTTATTCTCATCCTAAATAAAATTTTTGTTTACCCCAAATGTTTGCTTCTTGAAACTATAAACTATTTATAATTGGGTACATTCTTATTATTCCCATTTTCCATCATTCAACATTGTTAATTACTTTGCATTTAAATGCGTTAATAGAAAATAATTACCATTGAAAATTATTTGGGGTTTAACACTCCATAAGTCACAATGATTGAATTTCGAGAAAAATACTATTAATATTGGAGAGAAACAGAGACAAGGTATGTTGTTTACTACAGTAGCTCGAGTTAAATATTTGAATGGTCTATGATTCCAACTACTCTTTTAATATAAAATGGAAAAACTAATAAGTGTGACAATAGGAACAGTAGAAGAAAATAGTTTCAGATTGATTGCAATGAAAATGGTTTGTAATTGACTATATTCTTAGTATTCACATTTTCTATATATCAAAATTGTTACATTGACACTTTGCACTCAAAATTTGTATTTCATCATTTTTCATCATTCAAGTTACTAAGAGTCTCTCTCATCTCAAAAAACCAAAGTAACCAAGAAAAATTTTAATTAAATTGACCAAATTAATCTTAGACATATTTAGCATATTTAAAATGATCAAAATAATTAGATGTTTATCAAATTTTGTATGACCGCACACTACTCAAACGAGCCTAGATCCATCTTAACACTGGATCTATCAAACGTAGAGAGAGATCAAATCTCTCTAGGTGCAAACCTTTCCTCAAGATTTGTACTCAAAAAATAGGTGTGCCCCTGGAGAGATTTGATCCCTCTCTACTCTTAATAGATCCGGTGTTAAGATGGATCTAAATTGATTAATATAAAATATAAATTAATTTTTATGATTTTTTACTAAAATATTTGATTTTTTAATATATTATAAAAAAACTAATATTTAAAATAATTTAAATTATGTATTATTTTTAGAATAAAAAATAATGAAAAAATATTTTAATTAGTTTTAAATAATTACAGTAAAAAATGAAAACTAAAACTAAATATCAATTAACATCATTTTAACTTTACCAAAAACATAAGCTATAAAAAGGTTTTAAAAACAAACATGCTCCCCTTTTATAAACAAACAAACATACTTAGAATAATAAAATTTTAACTTCAACCAATATCGTATCAAATCTATTTCTTAAAGGAATAATCATAAACAATATTATATTTCCCAACAAAAAAAATCATCATAAAATTTATTGTTTTTTCTTAACCATTATTGACAATTTTGTATTAGTGTAAATTTATGTGTCAAACATAATAATGCTACACACTTGCATCAAAAATTTCCTTCTAAGTTCATTTTATAGGGCTACAGGCCCATTTTTTTCTATGATATATCTACGAAGATTACAACCTATGCCATGTATCTAGTTGTAAATATTAGGTAGAAAATGCCCAAAGTAAGACAACTTTTGATGGGCACAAAAATTATTTAAAAAGTTTATTTTATATTATAAATTTGAAAAATAATATATATTAATATAAGCACATTTTAAAAGAATATTTAACATTTTTAATGTTGCAAATCCATACCAACTTTAACCTAAACATTGATTTGGAATTTATCATTTTAAATTCACATTCACAAAATTACTGGAGAGTCGACGGTAGGTGCAAAAGACACCAGCTATGGCGGCTACAATGCTGGAAAGAGCACGTGAGAGGCTGTTAGTAATGAAGCACTCTTGAAATTTATTTTTTTACTTTGTTAATGGAGTCGCTGGCACAAATATGCTTCATTAAAGAGGCATTTAGGTCAGGGCTACTGGTGAGGACCAGTGCTAGCAACGATGATGGGACAGAAGGGAGGCCGGAGATCACAAGAGAAGAAGCCATTGGAGGTGCTTTCCAAGAGAGAGTGTAGTCACCGGAGTGTGATAAGCAGATTATGTAGTCGGGCGGTGCGTACCAGTGGCTTTGAAGGTTGAATATGACGCTTTCAAACTTATCTTTACTCCTTTTGGTAGTTTTAGTTGATTTTTTTTTTTAATTTGGTTATTTGTTGTTTAAATTTATTTTTAATATAAATAGAATAATTGGATTACCAACACTTGAAACTATAAATTTAGTAATCAAATTTGAAAAGTATTTTTATTTTTTAATCATGTTTTTGCTTGTTTAATTTATTTTTATTATAAAATGGATTATTTTTTCTAAAACATTGATCCAGCAAAATTGTACAATCAACTTATTACTATTAAACCAAAATTCTCTCAATCTTCCATAAAGATAAATATTATAAATAGTAAAATACATTTTTACTATATTTGTTTATAGAGGTCATAATTTTAAAGGGAAAATCATTTTTAACTGAGAATGTGGCTATTTTTCCCCTCAAAGATAGACTATAGGGTCGTGAATTTTTTTTAATGTGTAAATAGATTTAGACCACAAAAACCCTAAGCACTAGAATCCTAAAGCTGACAACTATACACCAGATTTCCCGATATTTTGCCTAACTTTTCAAATCTTTACAAATTTCACTGACTTTCAAAAAATATTATAGACTCTGTAGACATCTTATTTTTACTATACCTAATTAATAAGCATGTGAATGTTGTAATAACTACTATGCTCTATTGTTTTGTCACTAGCCTTCTTCCATATTTTAAAGATATGGTAGGATGACATTAAAGTTAACAAGATGGACGTTGATATACCTTACTAGATAATCTTTCAGTACATTTCCAACATTGTTTGAAGACATTTTTTTTCTCAACCTACCATCTACCCCATATTTAAAATTTTGACCCTTTATAACATTAATTTTTTTTGTTGAAAATGAATATAAAAAATTAATTTAATAAATGTAAATGAGAAATTTAAATTAGAAGTTAATATAAGCCACCATATTTACAATTTTCAAGTTTGAGC